>WSYH01000413.1:137053-166547 GCA_036426205.1 Ascaphus truei
ACTTCTGCACATGCGCACTGGGTGCTGAGCAGATCTGGCCACTTCTGTACTTGTGTGCCATGCGCTGAGCGGCTCTGTCTGCTTCCTCATATGCTCGGATGCTTTTGCACATGCGCGCTGTGCTCGTGCACTGAACGGCTCCGGACGCTTTTGTTAATACAAGTGTAGCCAGTGGGGGTGCAGAAGTGTAGAGTAGCATGCACGCGCTCATGCACACGCATGGCAGTAACATTTTTTCGTCTCCATTCAGCTAGTTCAGTCCTATGAGACTTTGTTTTGTGGTAGGTGCCAGCAAAGACGTTTCACTTCAAAAAGCAACAATTAAAAGCAAATATAAATGGTAGCCTGGTTGAGAAGAAGAAAACAAAGATCCTGTTAATGGAGTGATCCCAAAGGGATTTTATTTTTGGACATGATCACTAGATGTGTTAGGGCTTTAAAGTTTGTCTGCACCATCCCCAGTATAGGCTAGAACAGGGGGGATTTTTTGTGTGTGTAATTTGACTAGTGTTTATTACTATTAATATAATATCATATGAGTGGACTTTAATTTCAATGGTATTTATAGATGAATGTGATATTGTTTCACTGTCCAGTGCTCTGTATACAGTTCCTGGCGTTGTTCTCTCTCCCACTGCATCATATAGTTGGCCGTGGGATCATCCACAGATTAAATTTAGTCCTGTTTCCACAAAGCTCTATTAAATCAAAGGTTCATAATGTGACATTACCAAAATCAAGAACAGTCGTTATGTTTTAGGAATTAGTATGATATCTCAAAACTAATTACGTGCAAAAGCAACATTCAATCTATCTCTCATCAGCATACTGTAGGCATAATGTCACATTATTTTACTATCATTTTGCGTTATCTTCCATAAGGTGACGTTAAGTATGACTTAGCATTATTCCAAACCAGACACTAAAATAGGTCTTAGCTCAAGTTGAGAAAGAGAGGAGAAGGAAATAAAGCTGGGGAATAACATTATAGTTAACCTTGACCTACAGTAACTGTGGTGTTATACCTATCCTGACCCTTTAAAAAGCCATATTTAAAGGTATGGTTGGGGAGTAACACAAAGTTTAGGTATGACTTAACTAACATAAAGTTAATTCCATTCGTTAATCATGACAACAAGAAGACAAGTGCAAATTCCAATTATTATTAAATCAAGTGATCACAATTGTGAGAGTGAATAAATAACAAAACACAGAAAATGAAATTCACACAGTACTCTCAATGGGTGCTGCTTCTTGAGTGGACTCATTCCAAGTGCAGATAAAGGTGTAAAGGAAAAAGGATCAGGAGCGCACTCACATCTGGGTATATGTATAAAAAGGAATAAAATACACATATAGTGCAAAGGCGTTTGTATTAAACATATTAAGAGAAAATAAGCAATATTACTCACATTCTCCGTGAGTATTCAAGGCTGTTTGGTTATTAAAGAGTGACCAATCTCAGGTACAAGTGACAGCAGTGATGTTCACCAGCAGTCAATCAGAGAGACAGGAGGGGGAGGAAGGGGCGAGGAAGCTGTTGCCTTGAGCGAAACGCGTAGGGTGGGACAGCACAAGCCATAGAATAACTTTTGGGGGATGTTGGTGTACTTTGGCATCATTCTGCTGGGGAATAAATTCCTTCTTCCTGATATTATCCACTGTGGACGGCCGCCGTGGGTGGAGAATCAGAGAGGGAGGAAGTGCAGTCTTCCTGCCATTGCCTGACCCAGGGTGGTTCCATTGCCTGAGTCCTATATGCGTTTGTGAGTGTAATTTTTATATTTATTTTCCTGTTATAAAGCTTTGTTGCACTATTTTTTGTATCCTCTATTTCCACACATGGGATTCTCCTCCCTTCTGTCTCTCTGAACGACTGCTGACGAACATCACTGCTGTCACTTGTACCTGAGGTGCTCCCTCTTGAATAACCAAACAGCCTTGAATACTCATGGAGAATGTGAGTAACATTGCTTATTTTCTCTTAATACATTTAATATAAACGCCTTTGCACTATACTGTATGTGTATTTTCTTCCTTTTTTTATACATATACCCGGATGTGAGTGCGCTCCTGATCCTTTTTCCTTTACACATTCATTAATCATAACTGACTTTTCTTAAAATATGATAATACCTAATTTTCATCTTATTATCACTAACATTATAGTTAACATTGTCCTCTTTACAGGAGAAAACATGGACAATATTATACATCTTGTTATTGTCCTTTGAAGATACACTGTTAGTCTTAATATGACGTTAAGTGACTTAACAAGCTTTGTGGATCTGTGCCTAAGAGTTAATGATTGATGAAGTGATTCCTTTAATATCAGAGCTATAAAGGTGCATAGGCTCAAAGTAGGAATCAGCTCTCTTAGCGACTTTAGTTTCCTCAAAATGTATCTCAAGATCTTGGAATCTTCAATTGTGTTTTAACAGTGTTGATCAGAGAGATCAGAAAAGTAACCCCATAGCACCCGGCACTCAATGCTGTATATAATTACTCTAGACACCAGTAGTCCAGTAGGCACAATTACCTATTTCAACAAATGTATAGGGGGTTAATAACCCTTGTACCAAGAAGTCCAGTGAAAATAACAAAGTTTTATTTGTCTAAATACTAATTAAAAACACATATATACACATCATTCAAAAACTATTAAAATACCCCTTCAGAGGTGGCTTATGGGGTTAATGGTAGTTCAGTCAACTATCTGTCATAGATAGGAACTCCAAAAAACGTTCTTGCATATATTATGACTGATCAGTGGTTTTTGTCAAACTGCATATTGTGGAGATAGAGGTTGTACACTCCCTATGATGGTGTAGCTATCATATACTGTAGCTATTGCCAGTTGCACTCCCCTCTGGTAGTGCTATATTCTCTGTCAGAGTATATATATAGGTAGGTAAGGCAATAGCAGAGTGACTGAAAATGCAGCTTATCACTATTCCATGTGCGAGTTGGGCAACAAAATCACGTATATAAGCATGCACATAGGGACAAAACAGAAGGCTACAATAATATCATGGAGCCTCCGTGATGCTGCGTAATCGCAGCTAGACCCGCGCTGAGTCTGTGTGCATGATACAAGCCTGTCTTCTCCGTGCAGCTAACCACTGAATGTCGCCACCTCTGATGACGTCAGCGAGTGACGCCTATTCCCGACGACCGTTTCACGTAAGACTACGCTTCTTCAGGGGAGGAGGAAGAATAGGCGTCGGGAATAGGCGTCACTCGCTGACGTCATCAGAGGTGGCGACATTCAGTGGTTAGCTGCACGGAGAAGACAGGCTTGTATCATGCACACAGACTCAGCGCGGGTCTAGCTGCGATTACGCAGCATCACGGAGGCGCCATTATATTATTGTAGCCTTCTGTTTTGTCCCTATATGCATGCTTATATACGTGATTTTGTTGCCCAACTCGCACATGGAATAGTGATAAGCTGCATTTTCAGTCACTCTGCTATTGCCTTACCTACCCATATATATACTCCGACAGAGAATATAGCACTACCAGAGGGGAGTGCAACTGGCAATAGCTATATGATAGCTACACCATCATAGGGAGTATACAACCTCTATCTCCACAATATGCAGTTTGACAAAAACCACTGATCAGTCATAATATATGCAAGAACGTTTTTTTGGAGTTCCTGTCTATGACAGATAGTTGACTGAACTACCATTAACCCCATAAGCCACCTCTGAAGGGGTATTTTAATAGTTTTTGAGTGATGTGTATATATGTGTTTTTAATTAGTATTTAGACAAATAAAACTTTGTTATTTTCACTGGACTTCTTGGTACAAGGGTTATTAACCCCCTATACATTTTTTGAAATAGGTAATTGTGCCTACTGGACTACTGGTGTCTAGAGTAATTATATACAGCATTGAGTGCCGGGTGCTATGGGGTTACTTTTCTGATCTCTCTGATCAACACTGTTAAAACACAGATATCTTTTACCCCTCTGAGCACCTGCTTATTTGAATAATAATCTAAAATTGAATGGACGAGCGGTCTTTACTCTCTATAATCTTCAATTGTGAGCAGAAAAAAATCAAAATGGTTTAGTGGAATCATTTTAAATAAAGGCAGAGAATCTATAGATGCTATTTTGTTTCCAGTGGGAAAGTACCCGGATGGAACTCTGATCTGTTACTCAATGGAGTCAGAGGGGAAGGACATTTTAAGAGGCTGTACTGTAGATCAATCTATTAAGATCCCACTTTGAAGAACTGTACAGTATGTGGTACGTGATTGGATGAGAGTATAATGCAGGAGGCTTAGATTAATTGAGGTCCCCTTAGGCTATCTGCAGTCTAAAAGGCCCAGATTCTGCAGTTTCTGTGTCTACTTCTGTGTCTACCTAACACTTTCCCCCCAGAGTTTGCATGTTATTATACTTGTTGTCTAAGCTCTTTTGTAATATTTGATGATGTTCGTGACTGCAAGCACTCCCCCTGCAGTAGGCCTCTGGAGGATAGAATACTTAACTCAAGGATATTTATACCCCCAAATAAACATTTAACGTTCTGACTGCAGTCTTTGTAGTTCACTAGAAGAGATGTTAATGGGCAGCACATCGTGTAGTTTAGGCGAGTAATTCATTTTCCCCTCCGCAAATATTTTTATTTTCAATACGTACAGTATGTGTAGGGTCGGAGTACATAAACAATAATGTAAAGGGAAGATGGTGGAGGTGGTACAAGAAAATCAAGATAGAGTTAAATATGAGAAATAATTTTTTAACATTACTATATACAATTGGTATAAAAACTCAGTTACATCTTAACAATTATCTAGTAGATTCCTGGATAAGAGCTGCCTCGCTCCTAGCAGACTCTATAGACCAGAGGTTGCTCAGTCATGGACTGAGCCACTAATTGAGCCACATGTGCAGAAGCAGGGATATCCTGAAAACCTGACCTGTTGGTGGCCCTTGAGAACTGAAGTTGGCTGCCCCTGCTCTTGACCTATTAAACTATGTTAGGACACCTGCCTCTAACAATAGTTTACATCTATATTTTAAATACTTACCGTCACCTGTTTGATAGGGTCATCTACCCACAAAACTTGATCCATTTTTTCCATATAATATACTGTATAAAGTTGTGTGTGCTGATCATGCGCATTGTAAGTGAAATGTCTTTGTGTTTTTTCACAGAATTTGTATTTGTGATGTTTTTAATTCAATGAAAGCAATTTGAGAGTATAATTTATTTTATTTTAATTTTTTGTTGAAATTTCCATGCTATCACTTTGAATACATGATATAATTGACTTTTGATAACTAAAGTAAGATACATATATTTTGGATTGTAAAGTATCTAAATGCCGTTTCTCTCAAAAGTCTTTAATTCAATGTAATCATAAAAATCAAAAAACAATTTCAGTGACAAAACCCAAAGAAGTTTGACTTAGAACGCGCGTGCTCGGCACACACCCCCTGGTTTTTTTTTTTTTTGGTACATTTCTAAAAATGTTGCTATTTGCACTTCTACATTTATACTCACTGGGAAATCATCTAATAACAGTGGGGGGTGTGTGTACGGTCACTTCTGCGCATGCACGGCACCCGGCGGCCGCTTCTGCACATGTGTAACCATTACCAGGGCATGAAGTCACTTCCGTTTGCCCCATCAAAATTCCCTAGACGTCACTAATGAAGTCTTCCTTTCAAAAATCTATGTAGATATATATAAAGTATGCAATGATTGGTACATATATTTTTACATTTATTGAAGACACTAAATCATTCGTGTTATAGTAAGTCCTTAAGGAAAACATTCCAATAATACACATCAATTTATGGACATACCAATATCTCCAGACTTGATGACATATATCGTTTCATCCAAATGGTAGAACTATTAAGTTTGAATTAAAAAATATGTATATTTAAGGTATCATAACTAGAAATAGATATGGAAACAAAACCTTTCGCAAATATGGAATGTATAATGTCACTCCTAAGACTACACCTACAGTAAGTAGCCTGAATTGTCCCTTTATTGAAGGAAGTGACTAAGTTCCCAATTCACATTGATATCTAATGGATCCATTGTATTTAATGGAAAGATCCAGTACATCTCTATTTGATTCAATAGTAAAGTTCTATCTCCTCCTCTCGTGGATGTTTGTATCACTTCTATACCTGAAAACTTGAAATTCTCAATCCCCCCATTAGGGCAAGATGAGAAATGTCTTAAACCCAAATATTTGTTGTCTTTATGGCTAATGGATCATACAGTAGATGCTATATAATAGGATTCTTTACTGGTCTAATAGTCCTTCCTATGTATACCTTTCCACAACCACAACTCAGTCGGTAAACAACATGACTAGAGTTGCAATTGATGATGGATTATATTGTGTAAGAGGATCTCAATCTATTACTACAAACTTTTTCAATAGGATCTGCAAACCTGCAAATACTGCATTGTCCAAACTTGAAGAAGCCTTTAAGAATGGTACATTTGTTGGTAGTATTATCTTGTGAATCAAAAAGACTAGGAGAGAAGTGAAAACTCAATGTCCTAGCCTTTTTGAACACAAATCTACTGCAGGACCAGAATGAATAAAGGGCTTGAGAGTTCTGTGTTTTTGAATAATGGACCTGATCTGGTGCCTGCCGACTGTACTGAGATATGAATAACGGTATCTCTTTATTCTGTGTTTTTCCCTACTCTGTAGTTTATGTTATTTTGTAATAAGTCATTCTGACCTGTCTGTCCATTGAGCATGATCAAATGTTTCATCAATGTCCCCAGGTTTTTAACCTCTCCCAATGAACCTGGATCTAAGGTCTCTAGATTGATTAAGGAACCTCTCATTACTGGAACAATTCCATTTCAATCTAAGAAATTGTCCCTTAGGGATCCCTTTGATGAGTGATATGGGGTGGCCCTGACAGCCCTAAGGAAGGCATTCCAAGAGTTAGCCTTCCGATTTATGTCTGTCTGTATTCTACGTGACATAAATATAAAGAGAAATACATACATAATGAATATGTGAATAATTATATGTGTTCATGAATTGAAGATGATATTTTGGTTTAAGGAAATTAATAAATTGGGTAAATGGTGTCAACATCTCCATCCCAAATAAATATAAGGTCATCTATAAATCGTCTACACTGTAGATATGATGACAATAGATATTGGAATCCCCCAAAATGTGTTGGGATTACCAGAATTAACCCCATTAAGAGATTAGCATAGGAAGCTGCAAACAAAGTGCCCATAGCTGTATCCATTGTATAATTGTGTGTGAGTAAAAAAAGAATAGATACAAGAATGAAGGTATATTGTGCAATACATATGTCTGAATGTCTGAGAAAGTGTCGGACAGCGGCATGCCCCAGATAATTAAATTGTCGTATACTGTATAATGAAGCTAGGTCCGTGGTTATGCACAGGTAAGTTTGGGCAATTGGATATCTTGTATGGCTGTAAGCAGATTCATAGTGTCATCGAGAAAAGATGGTAAACTATGTACTGCTGCGGTTCATTTTATTCTAACACATCGCCGCTTTTTTCCTGGCTTTTTTCTCGAATGCGACACACTTCACAGGGAGCATGCCGCATTCATTTTGCGTTCTCAGTCACGGGTCATGCGCGGGTCATGCGCGGTAGACTCGCGGTTGATGCGTTTATTGAGAATGGTTCGGATGTAATAGGTTGCAATTCTTCGCGTGTTCGCCAGATGGCAGATATTCATAAATTGTAATGCGAATGCGCTTCAGTAATGTGTCGACTAGCAGGTGTTTCGTTTAAAAAAGATACCACAGTGTGCTATTGTAAATTGGCCTTGAGACTGAAGAAAGAGGTTACAATAATGTAACAATTTAGGCTTTTCATATTCAAGAAAGACAAAGACCAGTTTCTGTTATTCTCCAGAGACCCGCCGCCATGAGTGTTCAAGTGCAGCCCGTTTTCCAAGAACCCGACAGAACTTACGCGTATTTGATATGGGCCGCGATTAATGCAACAGATGATAAGATGGCAACAGTTGTTGAAATTTATCAGTATTTTATCGAAAACCATGTGTGAAAGCGTGCAATAAGGAAAAGGTTATGTAACGATCCATGTTTTTACCGTATTGATCCACAATTTATTGGAGGGTATTGGTGTGTATCACCGGCTTTTTCCTGTATCTATGATCATGCAAACGGCAAAAGGCGAAAGGTCGTGTTAAAACCAACTAAGAAACGACAGTCGCTGCCAAGCAATGCGCCAGCACCAGCACCGGCTTCCAATAACGGTCCCACCGTCAGAGACAACCCTTGCTGTCTGTCCAGCAAGCCTGAGCCGGATTTCGCGTGCAGTTTCAATCAAGCTTGCATGTACCTAAGCGATTTCCAGCCTCATCAGCTGACTGGTGTAGTAGTCCCGCTGCCAACTATCAACGTGTATGATCAAGAATACTGGACTGGCAGTGGCCCGGCGCCGGCTCCAGCTGAATGGGAAATTCTATGGTGAGTAATGTTGCCGTATTTATTTATTTTTATTTTGAAAATATCAATATCAGTGCGATTCAAAAGTCAAGCAATTCTCC
This sequence comes from Ascaphus truei, assembly GCA_036426205.1. Classification (NCBI taxonomy): domain Eukaryota; kingdom Metazoa; phylum Chordata; class Amphibia; order Anura; family Ascaphidae; genus Ascaphus; species Ascaphus truei. The sequence continues at coordinate 145,621 of WSYH01000413.1, forward strand.
TGTAAGCAATATCATTGGCTGAGCGGCTTCTACAGTACTGCAGATACTGAACAATTGGTGGAACGCTAGGCGCATGCGCATTGGAAACTTCTTGAAACGCATATGCGTGTCATCACATCGACGGTAGGCGCATGCGCATGTGAACAGGAGACGCCCCCCGAGAAAATTATTGGTGGGACTGGCTGGGAACTTCTTTAGGGGACTGACCATTACAGTAAAACTTTTATTTTTGTGTTTCCTCAGAAAAGAAAACGGCTAATGGAGGGATTTCAATGGATAATATCGCTTTGTGAAACAATGCACATTGCTGAATCGGATTGAAAAAAACACGTACCGGAGTCTACAGTTTAGTGGCCGTTGTTTTTGATTAGGATAGAATACTGTTCCTGAAACAGTATGCTGATGTTCTGACCGTACAATATACAATACTTTTTTATATACAGTATACTGTGGAATAAACCCGAAAAAATTAAAAGTATGCATTTATTCTACATGTATTACAGTACATACAGTATGTGTCTTCTATACAGTACCATTTCATACTGTACAGTACAGTATGTAATGCAGAATAAACATTTACTAATAAAACGAATCAGAAATAAATCAAATGTGTTTGCAGAAACCAGTATCACAAATGGGCATGTCACAAAGTGAGGGGTGGGGGGGGAGGAAAAGGGGAAAAAACTACACTCGAGCACAAGGAGCAGAGCCACAGAGGGTTTGATTACTGTCTTCATTTGCTATTCCCATTAACCTTTCATTGACTGTTGTGGACTCCTGGTGCTTCTTTGCAAGCTGCTTTCTTGCAAGCTGTGTTCAGCCTTTACTGTACCATTGTCCACAGTTTCTTGTGGTACTTGAACTACTGGCATTGACTTTAGTGGATTCTTGTTGCCCTGCTATTAGCGGTTTAGCTGTATTTAGCCTACACTGTATGTTTGCTATCTATTTTCAGGGGTGTCTGATGTGACCAGTTATAGGGGAAGGGAGGCTTAAGGAAGTACCTCTGGGACCTTTTGTGACCAGGGGGAATGAGCCAGATGAAGAGGTAGTCCCTCGAAACGTCGCCCCCCCCCCCTAGCATACTTGCCGTTCTCTGTTCCTTGTGTTTCATGTTTTTTCCCCTTTTCCTTCCCCCACCCCCCACCACTCAGTTTGTGACATGCCCATTTGTGATACTGGTTTCTGCAAACACATTTGATTTATTTCTGGTTCGTTTTATTATTAAATGTTTAGTCTGCATTACAACTGTTATCATCATTTAGCTATTAGACAGTGAGTGCCGGTACTTACGTAGGTTTGTTAGTACTATACAGGGGAATAAGGGTCCCCTTTTGTTCCGTGCACCCTGCAATTGCATAAATTTAACACTATCAGAGTGCTGTCTATCGTCCCCTTTTACCCTTAGTACAGTATGTCTTCTATTTTTTTTAATACTCTTGTACTGAGCATGCCTATAGTATACAGTACAGTATGCCTGAACTGTAGTGTACATTCTAGAAACACTGTAATTTGTTACAGTATCAAAGGAGCCAATCGAAAAATTTTAAACAAATCAACATGTTCTTTTATAGGTGGAGTAAGTACAAAAACATTTATTTACAAATACTGTACAATGTAAAAACATTAATTGCAGAGCAATTCAAAACATCAACAGATGTATGGTTTACTGCTAGTGAAAACATTTATTTACAGAAAGTAAAAACATTTACAGTCAATCAGTATGGTTTACAGTCACATGTTATAAAAAAAAATTGTTTATTCATAAAATACACAAAACGCAACATCTCCTTTACACAAGAACGGCAAGTCAAAACATTTGCAGTGGGATAGTGTGCAGAACAGTCAGTTAGGCCTGCACCACTACAGTCCTGGAGGGCCGCAAACAGGCCTGGTTTTCAGGAAAAACTTGATAACCGGCCTGTTTGCGGCCCTCGGGGACTGGAAAAAAACATTTACCAAACATTTTCAACAGTTGAATATTCACTCAAATGCGTACCCCACCAGATTGTCCTTCCATGGCCGATGCCTTGCATGGCGCAAAACGCCATTAATGCAGTCTCGAACGCCTTTCATTACAGGATCTGTAATTGAATAAAAGCGCCACAATTCCTCCAGAATGGTCTTTCTTAAATAGTCAGGAAGCGCCTTTTTTACACGATTTCCTTCGTAGTTCACTCTGAAGCCCAGTCTCAGTACAACGAGTATAGTGCTTAAAAATTAACAAGGCATACTTGTGGGGTGCACCAGCACTCATCACCTTATACTTCTCCCTGAATGCTGGTGGCAGATCGCGCAGGGTGATGTTGGGCCCCCCACCACTCAGTTTGTGACATGCCCATTTGTGATACTGGTTTCTGCAAACACATTTGATTTATTTCTGGTTGTTTTATTATTAAATGTTTAGTCCTGCATTACAAACTGTTATCATATTTAGCTATAGACAGTGAGTGCGGTACTACGTAGGTTTGTTAGTACTATACAGGGGAATAAGGGTCCCCTTTTGTTCCGTGCACCTGCAATTGCATAAGAATTGGTAAACACTATATCGTCCAGTACATGAATGCTGGTGGCAGATCGCGCAGGGTGATGTTGGGCACCGTATCGATGCTAGTGAATGTAGGTCTTCTGTGAACGGGTGTGCTTGTGACGGCGGGCGATGGTAGGTTGTCTGGGAAAGTTTTACTCCGGTCTTGGTCGCCGTGTTGTCTCCTGGCGTGGTCTTGACGGGGTTGTCATGTCCTCCTCAATGGCATACATGAACACTAAATCTTCTGGTTGAGGGGGTGCGCTTGGTGATGGAAGGGTGTCGATGCTCCCATTCATCACATCCATGCCACCCTCCTGCTCCGGCGTCGGGGAAACAGGGGCATGAACACCAAGCAAATGATGTATCCCCGCTATGTCAGCCTCTATCTTCTCCATCCATCGATCCATCCGTTGATCCATTTGTAGCATCCGTTGCTCCATATTTAGCATGGTCTCCAGAAGCAGATCTATCTTTGTCAGCATAATGGAGTCCACGGGGATATCCACACTTATCCCATTCAGCATCCGGTCTAACGAGCTGCTTCTTGTGCATGGCGTGTGGACATCTGGGTGTATGGGTGCTACGGAGGATGAGATGGGGGTTCCATGGAGAGAAGCGGTAGCGGGCGAGATTTTCTCTGATTTTTGGGCGAGAAGCAGAGTCGTCTAAGTGCAAAGGAGAAAGTGACCCGTGGATTTCAGAGGCACCAGCGGCAGCGTCGTCGAATAGAACTGGAGAAGATGGCCTGTGGGTTTCCGGGAGGGCGGCGGCGGAGGTTTTCCTCGAGGACGAGGAGTGGAGAAGACGGGCTGAAAATTTCCGGGACAGCGGCGGAAGAGTTGTCGAAGCGTATGGGAGGAAGTGGTCTGCGGGTCCGATGGGTTGGTTGCCATTTGTTTTGCGTTGAGAGTACATTACCGTACAGAGGCGGCACATTTTATTTGAGTGCGGCTAGCTCCGCAAGCCTGGGGATGCCCCGGCATGGTAGCCGCACTCCCTCGGCGTGACGCACGTCATCGACGCGCGGTCACGCGTCATCGGGTGCCTGCGCCCCCTGCACGCGCGTCCAGGGCTCCCCGAGGGAGCCCTGGTGTCCCGCGATGTGGGGGACGGCGGCAGGGGGTTCCGGGGGACCCGGCGGACCCGGCAGCGGGAGGGAGAAAGGCCCGATCGCAGGGTGCTCCCCCGTGTCTTCGGCGTGCGCCCGGCACCCTCCAGCACGCGCCAGGTTACTGCTGCGGCCGAGAACGGGCAAATGCTCGAATAAACTCGGCCGCAGCAGTATTTCTTCTTGACATAATAAGGCTGACGTCTTTAAAAAACCCTTAGCCTTTGGGGTCAGCAGAAGTTTTTCTTTATTGGCCTTAGCCTGTCGCTTTGGCCTTGGCGTGGAAACGGCAACCGCCTTTCGCTTTTTCTGCATGACAGCCACGGCAGAGGCGAGTGGGTTCCTGCGTCCATAGAATCGGGGTTGATCCATGGAAGCAGATGGCGCAATGCAGTATCTGGACAAGGGCAAGTTCAGATAAAGATCATCAAGTGGTGGGCTATGCAAAGTGTGTAAACTTTTATGCATGGCGGCAAGGTACAGGTTTTGAAAGTGGGCGTACTCTAATGTGAGTCATTACCGTATAAATTCACCATCCATTTTGTGGATTCACTACACATTGAATACACATCGACTAAACATCGAATATACATTCTTGTGTTTGTATTTCTTTCTACTCGCAGCAATGCCTGTTAAAAAGATTTCGAAGGATCTCAGCATGCAAATTAAGGAAATGTACACGAGCGGACACCGAATTGCCGCTATCCAACGCTGGTTAGCTACTTCTAGCCTGATTGTGCCAGCAACCACCGTGAGCTATCATGCACACAGAAAAAATAGAGAACGCAAAAGGGCACCAAGGGTAACTAACGCATAAGTATATTTATACAACTTAAAAAAAAATTTTATATAAAATATTGTACTGTTGATCTACAGTACTGTATCTAATATTTTTGTTATTTCAGTAGATTTATATTACAACAGTATATATATTTTTTATATTTATATTTATATTACAACAGTATACTGCTGCGACACACTTTATTCGCGCAAATAACCAGTTTGTACACTGGCGACACACTTTATTCGAGCTCGGCTAGTCCCACGAATTCGGGTATACCCGGGTGTATTGAGGTTTGTGACTGTTTTCTGCCCGAGTGCATTGAGGTATTTTCCAGGCAGGGATTGAAGCATTTTATTCCCGCTGGCTGCAATACTGCACAGTATATATATATATACTGCATTACAATTCATGAATTTATGCCATCTGGTAGCCATGAACAGTCACTGGACACAAGCCTTGGCCGTGAACAATCACTGGCCACAAGCCCTGCCCGTGAACAGTCACTGGCAACAAGCCCTGCCCGTGAACAGTCACTGGCCACAAGCCCTGCCCGTGAACAGTCACTGGCCACAAGCCCTGCCCGTGAACAGTCACTGGCCACAAGCCCTGCCTGTGAACAGTCACTGGCCACAAGCCCTGCCCATGAACAGTCACTGGACACAAGCCTTGGCCGTGAACAATCACTGGACACATGCCCTGCCTCTGAAGTGCCACAGGCAACAAGCCGTGCCCCTGAAGTGCCACAGGAGAGTCAAAGTGGCTCTGTTGTGCTTAAAGTTGTAGCCAAACGGAAAAGAGAAATCCAAGAAACAACAAGCAGGCCTGTGACTTGGTCTCAAAAGGAAATAAAATAATAACTGTTATAATTAACTATATCTGTATTTGTCCTTGTTTTGTTCACTTTAGATTATGTAATTAATATTGAATGTATGATGAAGACCTGTTGTTTCCAAACATTCAAGTATGTCCTTGTACACGTGAAGGTTTGGAAAAATTAACAGTCCGAATGAATGAATATTTTAATTTATATTTATGTATTAATCATCTGTTCAGTAATGGTCCAACATTACCCAGTTGCTATGTTTGGAGAAGCTGCAATTCACTTAGCTGCAAAACATTGTATTTGGGTGTGTTTCATAGGTATTTTAGCTAGTAATTGCATGTCAATATTATTCACATGCAACTTAAATCAAACATCTAATTAACTGCTAACATCTTTATTGTCCGTGTAGAGCAGGATGAAGTGTTAAATATTACTTACCTTCACCTTGCTTGAACTTTCTTAATGTTGTCCTTTCATCATGTATGAGTACTGGTTTCAATCACATATCTGTGAATGTTTAGTAATATATACAGTGGCGACACACTTTATTCTCGCTCGGCTAGTCCCGCAAATTTGGGTATACTCGGGTGTATTGAGGTTTGTGATCGTTTTCTGCCGGAGTGTATAGCGTTATTTTCCCAGCAGGGATTGAAGCATTTTATTCCGGCTGGCTGCAATACTGCAATGCCGTGTAAAAACACATGGGAGCGCTTGCGAGCTGTTCTCTTTGAAGCCGTCCCCTATAATGAATTGTAATGCAGTTTATATACTGTATATATATATATATATACTGTATAACAACAGCCCCTATAACCCCTAACATACAGTACTGTACACATACAGTACTGTATATGCACATACATAAATGATACTATGGGCCGGCGGGGGCGAGATGTGTTTGCAGCAGAGAGAGATCCGCTGCTCTCTCTGCGCAAATATCGGCACATTAAAAATAATTTTAAATACATTTTTATTTATAGTGTAGATGTGCAGGGGGTCTCGGGAGCTGAACCGCACTGGTTTCAGGTCCGGGGACCCCCTGTTTCCAGAGATACAGACCCCTTTATGAGGTGCCGGTATCCCTCTGCGTTTAAAGGGCCCAATCACGTGATCGTGGCCTGTAAACAAAGCAGAGGGATACCGGCACCCCCAAAAGGGGCCTGTATCTCGGGGGGCAGGGGGTCCCCGGACCTGAACAATAAACATCATTATAATTATTAAATACATTACCCACCCCCTGTGCCCCCCCCATTAATACAAGATTTATCCTTTTACATACAGGGTTCATAACGCAGCCCCACGCTAGTCCCCGGTGGGCTGGCGGGGCACCTGGACAGACCTACAGTTTACCAGCAGCCCTTTTTACACAGGTTCTGGAGGCCTGCTGGTGGATCCCGCCAGCACCATGGCCCCCAGGTGGTCTCCTTGGGTCACCGTGGGCCACAGTTGGGTCCCCACGGTAGGCCTGCGGATGTCTGGGAGCCCCGGGTCAAACCCAGAGGTGTCTGCGGGGCCTCGGGTGGTTCCCTCAGGGGTCTTGGGAACTCACGGGTGCTCACTACGGGTCCGCTGTGCCCCCACAGAAGTGGGACCACACATCATCATCCCCGCACCTACGGGTCAGAGGTGCCCTCACAGAAGTGGGACCACACATCATCATGCCCGCAGACTACGGGTCGGAGGTGCCCCCACAGAAGTGGGACCACACATCATCATGCCCGCATGTGTCACCCGTGGAACCACCACCCTGCTACCCTTGGGATACCCGAGGATTCCCGCAGGTGGTCTCCAGAGGTCCCACGCAGAACCACGGAACCAACCCTGAATGTAAAAAAAATAAACCAAAATAAACCTGGCCTATACATTCAATACATACACCCTTCCCCTCAACACCTACAGTACAATAATGTGCAAAATAACTATTATCCAGATATGGATAATAGATTATTTGCCCATTATTAAAAACATTAACTAGCATATTCAAATAAATAAAGTACTACTGACCTCATCAATACGAAGTGTCCGTCGCCAGCGCTTTCCTTCTCTTGCCCACACAATACATAGCCAATACCAAGCCAATACATTGCAAGTACATTCAGATATCAATTAACCCCTTAAAAACCTTATCGGATAATAACCGCAAAGGTAATTAAGGGGTTAAGCCACATTGGCCCGATACCCACCCTTCACCCATGAATTTGTACTGTGGCTTCATCATGCAACTATATATATATACTGTATATATATACAGAGAGACAGAGAGAAAGAGAGAGAGAGATATATATATATATACAGTATATATATATATACACACGTTATATACACACCCATGATAAACCAATATACAGTACAAATAAATGTAGAAGGGTTATCAAAACCATACTGTCCTACAACCAAACACTTCTCCATACATACACACTAAATTTAAATCAATTTCCTTTAATATTCATAACTGATCTCTCAATCTAAATCATCACTAAACCTCTGAAAAGCCATTTAAACAACTTACATTCCAATATAAATGATGCCTAAATATCTATGCACCATATACATTCTTCAAATTAATCAACCAAGTAAACAAAAATCAATTAGCAATCATTATTTACATCCCTAAACAATTCACACTACATCCCGAACAATGAAACCATTAACAAATTCACGCCTAGAGCAGAACAATTAAGCCTTTGAAAAAATATATGTACCGACAAAAATACAACCTTTACAACCAAGGCTATCCCTGACCTTCCTCAAACACACAATACAATACCAAGGAATACATCTATCTAATTTAAAAATACTTTAAACTAACAATAATGCATAGCAACATACACAAAATAATTTAAAACACTAGGGAAGAGTTCCCACGCTCTGATTGTCTCCTCCCTACCATGTGTGCAGTTTTTCCTGTGACGTGTCCCAAAAGTGAACAACTACAACACCCAAGCTCCTTTGTCACCGTCAATAACCTCACTGGACGTGTAGCAGAGCCAATCAGGTAGGATAAAGTTCCCAACGCTCTGATGGCTCTAGGATCCCTGTGTGCACGGCCATGTGCCTTTTTAGACGTCACCTAAAGGCATTTGAAGCAAAGTCCATTCTGATTGGCTGTGCTTTTCATGCCTTTAAGATGACGTCATCATTTAATTTTTGTCGGGGGCCAAAAACATGGTTTTCACGGCCCAATCAGGGACCGTGGGAAACCATGACGCAAAATTGACGTCATAGGCCTTAAAAGCCTATGTGCTCTCATTTTGAAGCCAGACGCCACGGACGGAAGGAACCTCCGGGGAAGAAAGAAGATCCGGTGCGTGCCGAAAGAGAGAAGAAGACCCGCCCCGCCCGCTGGAAGGAATAGAAGTAGAAGAATACAGATGAAGATGGATTACAAATTAGAAGACCCGTGGATTGATTTGGATTTTTAGTTTAATGTTTATTTTTCATGGTTATTATTTTAATGGGTTCCTGTATCGTGGATTGGTTCGTGAGTATAGCTGCATGGAACGGTGGGGGGCAGTAATGGTAAGTGAACTACATGTAAACGAATGTATTTTATTTAACTTGTTAATTTTTTCGAAAAGGTTTTTAACCATTGTGTTTTTTTTTTTTGTGGGTATATCAATTTCTTGCCACTGTAGTATGTATGTATATATGTCTAGAGAGATATTACACAGTGTAGAATTGATGTTTTTAAAGCTGGATTGATGTGTTTTAAATTATTTTGTGTAATGCTGCTATGATGCTTATTGTGAGTTTAAAGTATTTTAAAATTAGATAGATGTATTTCCTTGGTTTGTATTGATTGTGTGTTGAGGAAGGTCAGCGATGAATGGGCCTTGGTTGTAAAGGTTGTATTTTGTCTATGTACGTTTATTTTTTCAAAGGCTTCTATAAAATTTGTTCTGCTCTAAAAAAAATCAACAAACGAAAAAACAAACGCGTGATATAAATTAATGTATTTACAATTGTCATCGGAAAAAAGTGTACGTGTGCTGTTGATTTGTTTTAGGGACTGTCATTAATGCGATTCTATTGATTTTTGGTTACTAATACATCACCACACCTTCAACTTGGTGTTAATTTGTTACGAAGTATATGGTGCATAGATATATTTAGGAGGCAATCATTTATACGTTGCGAAGTGACGTTAGTTAAAGTATAAATAAAAACATAAAATGGCTTTCAGAGGTTTATGGATGTAGTTTAGATTGAGAGATCAGTTAATATATAAAGGAATTGATTTTTAATTTAGTGTGTATGATTGGAGAAGTGTTTGGTTGTAGGACGTATGGTTTTTGATACCCTTCTCACATTTATTTGTATTACTGATATTGGGTTATCAGTGTGTGTATATAATAACGTGTGTTGTATTAATATATACCTGTTAATATCCTCTCTGCTCTCTGTCAATTATATACAGTATTATATGTAGTGCATGATGAAGCCACAGTTCAATCATAATGGGTGAAGGGTGGGTATCGGGGCAATGTGGCTTAAACCCTTAATTACCTTTGCGGTTATTATCCGTAATAAGGTGTTTAAGAAGGGGTTAATTGATATCTGAATGTACTTGCAATGTAGTTGGCTTGGTATTGGCTAATGTTATTGTGTGGGCCAATAAGGAAAAGGGCGCGCGAAGGCGCACACGGACAACTCGTATTGATGAGGTCAGTAGTACTTTTTATTTATTTGAATTCTAATTATGTTTTTAATAATGGGCAATTAATCTATTATCCTATCTGGAATAATGTTTTTTTGCACTTTCTTAATTGTACGGTAGGTTGTTGGGGGGGGGGGTTTGTATATTATTGAATGTACACTAGGCCAGGTTTATTTTGGCGTTTATCTTTTTTTTTAACACATTCAGAGGTTGGGTTCCGTGGTTCTGCGTGGGACCGCTCGGAGACCCCCCCCCACCCCACCCTACTTCGGGAATCTGTCGGGTATCCAAGGGTAGCAGCGGTGGTTTCACAGGTTGACACCTAGATGCGGGCATAATGACGATGTGTGGTCCTCCCACTACTGTTCGGGACGCCAAAAAAGCCAACCCTAAAGTCTGTCGGGGCAAACCCTCCAAACCCGTAGTCTGGTAGTCGTTTGGTGTGTTAGTCTTCTGGCTGTGTTCGCCATGACGATGTGTGGTTCCCACTTCTTGTTTGGGCAACCTCCGCCACCCGTAGGTTGCGGGGTGCGGGGATGAGATGGATGTGTTGGTTCACCCACTTCTGTGGGGGGCACCAACCAAGCGTACCCCTAGTTGCCACTCTGTGAGTTCCCCACCCCCGGGGAACCACCCGTTCCCCGCAGGGACACCCTGTTGGTTTACCCAGGGGCTCCCAGACAATCCGCGGGCCTACGTGGGACTCAATTTTTTCCCCCTGTTATACTACCAAGGAGACCACCTGCAGGGCCTGGTGCTGGCAGAATCCACCAGCAGGCCTCCAGAAAAACACCTTGTAAAGTGCTGCTGGTAAACTTAGGTCATGTCCAGCAAGTGACCTGCCCAAGCCGCACCGGGGGGACGAGCGTGGGGCTGTGGCGTTATGTTACCCTGAAATGTACAATAATCAATCTTGTATTTATAGTGTGGGGCCACCGGGGGGTGGGTAATGGTATTTTTAATACTAGAATGGTGCACTGTTTTCTTGTGGGGCTGTGCATTTTTTTAATTGCTGGGGTGGGGGGGGTGGGGTAACCGGTATGTGGTAGGGGTGCCTTGCCCTTGTGGTATTACTATGGGTGAGGGTTGAAGGTGGTTAGGCCTCAACGGGTGGGGGGTAAGAGTGGGAGCTGTATGTAGGGCATCCCGAGTCGTTGAGTTAGAGGGTGTGGAGTGCCACGGGGACACCTTTAATAATAATCTAGCGAATTAGAACTGTGTGTCGCAAACTGCTCACTGCCCTCATCCAGAAGCTACACCACTACTCCACGACGTTTGGAATCTGTGATTGTGTGAGGGACAAAGTATTACCAGTAAGGGGACATCTCAGACTATACAATTTCTAATCATGCGCTCACGTCCCCTAACGCACGACTACATCTCTGCGATTGGCAGCTGACCTAAACGTTGATATAGAAAGAGAGACTTTGGGAGGAAATCGGCAGGCAGCCTCACTCAGAAATTCCCTATCTTGCACCCACAATTAAGGAAGACAATATCTATAGATCATGTTTGGTGGTATCTTACTCCACCCTACGCACGATTTTAAACCGATCTACCGCTGGCATCAGACTCAATGTTGGAGGTAGGTGTCGGTAATAGAGGGGACAAATGGCGCCCACATCTGGTGGACTGTCCAACAATTGTGAAATACTGGGCCAAGGTCCAAATTCTTATAAAAGATGGTCACAGGCCTAGAATAAAAACCCTATTGAACCACTGACTTCCTGTTGGCCAAGCACCCATGCCGAATAAGTTCGGTCCCACCAGGAAATAATATCCTTCTTTGAGATCTTTTCCGGCGGCTTTGGACGCGGTGCGTATTGCCTCTGGAGGGAAAACAGCTACGCCAGCGCTCAATACAATAAAGAAACGGATGGGGAAAGTAATTACCTGGAAAGGGCCACAGCTCCAACATCCAGGACACAAAACCCCGGCCGGCCTTTGAGATATATGGGAAACCCGGTTCCACTTACCAGAGCGCCCACCCGACCAACCCAGGGGAGGTGTGGATGACTGAACTGCCCCCCCATAAAGGAAAAACATTACAACTTCTCACCGCTCCGATTAGACACACCTACACTCCAGCTTAGGACGACAATTACCCTCCACGAACACCAAGACAACCCCGCCCCCTCCTACCTACCCCCAAGCTTCAACGTACCCACCACCCCCCCTCCCTACCCTCTCTCGGAAGGCTACCCTACCCTTCATTTTTCCATGGAAACCACTTAGGTTGCCCTTGTCTTTCCCCCCTTTTAACAAAAAAAAAATATGTTTTGATAATATTAGGCTACAAAATAGAGTCAAGAATCTGTATAGTTCTCTAACCAATGACCCTACATAAAAAACCATCTGGAAACAAAAAAAATTTATTAAAAATACATAATTTATATTATAGTGTAATGTGCAGGGGGTCTCGGTGAGCCTGAACCGCCAACCTGGTTTCAGGGCCGGGGACCCTCGCTCCGCCGAGATACACGCCCCCCTTTATGAGGTAGTGACCGCTATTCGCCTCCTCTTAAAGCCTGATCACGTGATACGCGGCCTTATAAACGAAGAAGGGATACCGCACCCCCACAAGGGGCCTGTATCTCGGGGAGCAGTGGGTCCCCGACCTGAAACCAACAGCGGTTTCTGCTCCTGGAGACCCTCGCCATTGTTACAGTATAAATTTACAAACACATATATAAAAAACCTCGGTTTCTTTGATACCTTAGTCGTGCTATGCGCGTATGGTAAGAAGCAGCATTTCTGTATTTTAATAATTTGTAGTGGGCAGGTGGTTTCCCTGAGCCAGAACATCAAAACCAGGGGGGCCCCCGCTTCCTGCTCAATATTATTAAAGTACAGAAGCGCTCATCCCATAGCCATAAGATAGCCGCTAAGGCAATGAGGGGTTAACCCACCGTGCCCGCTTTATTGTTGGTACGGGGGGGGTGATAAGGGTGTATTTGCGCTCCGGTGGGTGAGTTAGGACTTGCGGGGGGGTTTGCGGGTGCACTAACCCTTCACGGGACCGTAGCAGTTAATACCGCTACGTCATGAAGGGGTTAACACTCCCGCGACCCCCCCCCCCCGCAGTCCCAAAACAACCACCGTTTTTTATTCCTAGTGTAAGATGTGCAGGGGGGTCTCGGGAGCTGAACCGGCGTTGGTTTCAGGTCGGGGACCCCCTTGCCCCCAAGAATACAGGACCCCCTTTATGAGGTACCGGTATCCCTCTGCTTGGTTTAACAGGCCGCGGTCACGTGATCGGGGGCCTTTAACGCAGAGGGATACCTGGCACCCCCAAAAGGGGCCTTGTATCTCGGGGGGCAGGGGGTCCCCGGACTGAAACCAAAAAGTTTCTGCTCCGGAGACCTCTGTCACATCTACACTGTGAATAACACACACATCATTAAAGAATCATTCTTTACCTTAGCGGCTATGTGCTATGGTAAAGAAGCAGCATTTTGTATTTTTAATAATATTGTACAGTGAGCAGGGGGTCCCTGAGCCAGAAATTAATACCATGGGACCCCTGCTCCTGCTCAATATTATTAAAATACTGAAAATGCTGCTTCATTACCATAGCGTATAGCCGCTAAGGGCATATGAAGGGGTTAAGGCATGATAAACCAATAAATACATTCAATACACTACCCCACTACTCATGGCAACCTCCGCTGCTGCGCTGTGTAAAACAGAGAAAAAAATTAAACACTTTCAAAGTAATGTCCCCTAACCCCTTAATCACCCATAGCGTTAGTATAAACCGCTTACGTCGTGAAGGGGTTAAACCCACCCTCCCCACCACTCGGGACGCCTACATACCCTCCCACTCTAACAACCCCCCACCCCGTAGAGCCTAACCACCCTCAACCCTCCCCACTAACTACCCCCAAGGAGGCCTACCCACCCCCCCCCCAGTACCCCGCAATAAAAACAACTGCACAGCCCCACATAAACAGCATTCTATTTATTAATACATTACCCCCCCCTGTGCCCCCCTATAAATACACAGATTTATCCGTTACATTCAGGGTCCATAACGCAGCCCCACCTAGTCCCCGGTGGGGCTGGCGGGCAACCTGGACAGTCCTACAGTTTACCGCAGCTCTTTTACACAGGTCTGGAGGCCTGCGTGGATCCTGCCAGCACATGGCCCTCAGGTGGTCTCCTTGGGTCACCGTGGGACACAATTGGGCTCCACCGGTAGGCCCGCGATGTCTGGAGCCCCGGTCAACCCACAGGTGTCTGGCGGGCTCGTGGTGGTTCCCTCGGGGGTCTGGGGAATCTACGAGTGCTCACTACGGGTCCGCGTGCCCCCACAAAGTGGGACAACACATCATCATCCCGCGCACCCTACGTGCGTAGGGCCCCCACAGAAGTGGGACCCACACATCAGCTCCACCGCACCTACGGGTCGGAGGTGCCCCCAACAGAAGTGGGACCACACAGTCTCATGCCCGCATGTTGTCACCCGTGGAACCACCAGCCTGCTACCCTTGAGAGACCCGAGATTCCCGCAGGTGGTCTCCAGTCCCGACGCAGAACCCACGGAACCAACCCTGAATGTAAAAAAAATAACCAAAATAAACCTGCGTATACATTCAATACATACACCCTCCCCCCCACACCTACAGTACAATAATGTGCAAAATAACTATTATCCAGATATGGATAATAGATTAATTGCCCATTATAAAAACATTAACTAGCATTTAAATAATAAAGTACTACTGACCTCACAATACGAAGTGTCCGTCGCCTGCGACCTTCCTTCTCTTGCCCACACAATACATACCAATACCACGCAATACATTGCAGTACATTCAGATATCAATTAACCCCTTAAAACACCTTATCGGATAATACCGCAAGGTAATTAAGGGTTAAGCCACTTGGCCCGATACCCACCTTCACCCATGAATTGGTACTGTGGCTTCATCAGTGCAACTATATATATATACTGTTTATATTACAGAGAGACAAGAGATATAGATATATATATATATAACACACTTTATATACACACCCCATGATAAACCAATATACAGTACAAATAAATTGTAGAAGGGTTATCAAAAACCAACTGTCCTACAACCAAACACTTCTCCATACATACCACTAATTAAAATCAATTTCCTTTATATTCATAACTGATCTCTCAATCTAAATCATCACTAAACCTCTGAAAAGCATTTAAAACAACTTACTTCCAATTAAATGATGCCTAAATATCTATGCACCATATACTTCTGCAATTAATCAACCAAGTAACAAAAATCAATTAGCAATCATTATTTACAATCCCTAAACAATTCACCTACAGTTACAAATCCGAACAATGAAACCATTAACTAATTCAATCCTAAAGCAGAACATTAAGCCTTTGAAAAACATAAGTAAGGCATACCCCCGTTTACATACACCCGCTTTACGTACACTCACAAGTACGTACATTTTTTTTGTTTGCACCTTACCACCCTGTACGTCACGCGTGCTTCGCGAGTACGGACACCGGGGCATCGCGTGCGCACCTCAACACTCCTGCCACCGTCCTTCAATGCTGGTGAGCTTCATATGAGCGCTCCGATTTCTCCCGGTTCCTCTTGTGTCCGTTCCCCCTCCCATCTGTGTCCGTTCCCCCTCCCATCTGTGTCCGTTCCCCCTGCAATCACGCTTCCTAAAGCAGCAGCTAAACCAGTGAGTCCGCCCGTGACTCTGCTTCCTCCTTCTCCCCCCTTCCTCCTCAGAGCTCTGTGAAGCTTTGCATGTGATGTGAATTACAGACTACAGTGTGAGGGGGAGAAGATCTTCTGCTGCAATCTTTGTGTGTGTGTGTGTGTGTGTGTGTGTGTGTATGAGACTGAGTGACTGTGTGTGTGTGACTGAGTGACTGTGTGTGACTGTGTGTGACTGAGTGACTGTGTGTGACTGAGTGACAGTGTGTGACTGAGTGACAGTGTGTGACTGAGTGACAGTGTGACTGAGTGACTGTGTGACTGAGTGTGTGACTGAGTGACTGAGTGTGTGACTGAGTGCGTGTGTGTGTGACTGAGTGCGTGTGTGTGTGACTGAGTGCGTGTGTGTGTGACTGAGTGCGTGTGTGTGAGACTGAGTGCGTGACTGACTGAGAGAGAGAGACTGACTGACAGAGAGACTGAGTGAGAGAGAGAGAGACAGAGAGACTGAGGGCCTCATGCAGAGAGCAGCGCTAACAGGAAAAGCGGCATTTTTTGGCGAAATCTGCCTTTAGAAAGGCAGGTAATGGCGAGTTTTGAAAGAAGCGCCATTTTTTTTTATTTGCAAATCTCGCCGCGCGGTTGGCGAGAACCTAAATCTCTCCAGTGTTGAAAACGGCCGTATTCAGAGAGGCGCGATCGCCATCTAGCGGCTGTTCGCGCCAAAAAAATGGCGCGATTTTCAACATTTTGCTTCGCCAACAAAAGTTGGCAAGAAGCTGGAGCTCGGCGGCCGGTGGGGGAGAAAAAAAAAACGCGATTTTTTTACAACAAGTTTCAACAGCGCTCATATCGCCGGTTGAAACTCTCCATATGCAGACAGGATTTTAAATGCAGTTTTATGACCTTTCTGCATATGGAGATTAAATCACGCCAAAAAAGGTACTATTTTGTACTTTCTCCAATTCCACCGCTGCTCTCTGCATGAGGCCCTGAGTGAGAGACAGAGAGACTGAGTGAGAGAGAGAGACTGAGTGAGAGAGAGACTGAGTGAGAGAGAGACAGAGAGACTGAGTGAGCGAGAGAGACTGCGAAAAGGAGAGAGCTGCTATACAGTAATGACCCGCGTGCGCGCCTCTCACCTCCTTGCTTGCTCCCATTTATTTTATTTGAATAAAACCTACTGTATTTATTTTGGTTACAAATGCATTATTTACTCCAGTTATGCACATATATGATGTTTGCAGTACAGTACATGCATTGTAAAGTGGAAAAAAGGCAGTGCTTCAATTTAAGTACATTTTCACTTTACATACATGCTCCGGTCCCATTGCGTATGTTAAAGCGGGGTATGCCTGTACCGACAAAAATACAACCTTTACAACCAAGCCTATCCCTGACCTTCCTCAAACACACAATACAATACCAAGGAATACATCTATCTAATTTTAAAATACTTTAAACTCACAATAACTCACAATAGCAGCATAGACAAATTAATTTAAAACACATCAAATCCAGCTTTTAAAACATCATCATTTCTTACACTGTATGTATATATCTCTCTAGACATATATACATACAAACATACAGTGGCAAGAAATGATATACCACAAATAAAAAAAAACTACACATGTTAAAAAACCTTTTGAACAAATACCAAGTTAAATAACTACATTTCTTTACTGGACTTTCCGTCCATTACTTGCCCCCACCGATTCCCGTTGCGCAGCTTACTCACGAACCAATCCACGAACAGGAACCCATAAAATAATAAACCAGAAAAAAAATAAACTTTAAACTAAAAATCCAAATCAATCCACGGGTCTTCTATGTGTAATCCATCTTCATCTGTATTCTTCTATCTTCTATCTCCTTCCAGCGGGGCGGGGCGGGGTTCTTCTTACCATCTTCGGCCACGAGCTGGTCTTCCTTCTTCCCCGAAGGTCCTTCCTCCGCGGCGTCTGGCTTCAAAAGCAGACGAATAGGCTTTTAAGGCCTATGACGTCACATTTTGCGGATGGTTCCCACGGTCCTGATTGCCGTGAAAACCATGTGTTTGGCCGACAAAAAAATGATGAAGTCATTAAAGGATGAAAGACAGCCAATCAGAATGGCTTGCTTCAATGCCTTTAAGTGACGTCATAAAAGCACATGCGCCTCACATGGTATGTAGCCAATCAGCGTGTGGAACTTTATCCCTACTCTGATGGCTCGTATACCATGTGAAGGCTTCAATGACGTCACCATCTTTTTTCCCCAAGCCCCTGACACATGGTATACCAGAGCCAATCAGAGTAGGGATAAAGTTCCCACGCTCTGATTGGCTACCGTACCACGTGACAGGTTTTCATTGACGTCACATCCTTTCTTCCCCAAGCCCCTGACACATGGTATACCAGAGCCAATCAGAGTAGGGATAAAGTTCCCACGCTCTGATTGGCTCTAGTACCATGTGTGCATGGCCATGTGTCTTTTAATGACGTCACCTTAAAGGCATTTGAAGCAAAGCCATTCTGATTGGCTGTGCTTTCATTACCTTTAAGATGACGTCATCATTTTAATTTTTGTCGGCCAAAACACATGGTTTTCACGGCCCAATCAGGACAGTGGGAACCATGACGCAATATGTGACGTCATAGGCCTTTAAAAGCCTATGTCGTCTCATTTTGAAGCCAGACGCCGCGGAGGAAGGACCTCCGGGGAAGAAGGAAGACCAGGGCGTGGCCGAAGATGGAAAGAAGACCCCCGCCCCGCCCCGCTGGAAGGAGATAGAAGATAGAAGAATACAGATGAAGATGGATTACAAATAGATGACCCGTGGATTGTTTTGGATTTTTAGTTTAAAGTTTATTTTTTTTCTGGTTTATTATTTTATGGGTTCCTGTTCGTGGATTGGTTCGTGAGTAAGCTGCGCAACGGGAATCGGTGGGGGCAAGTAATGGTAAGTTAACTAAAGAAATGTATTTTATTTAACTTGTTAATTTTTTCAAAAGGTTTTTTAACATGTGTATTTTTTTTTTGTGGTATATCATTTCTTGCCACTGTATGTACTGTATGTATGTATATATGTCTAGAGAGATATACAGTATACATTCAGGGTAAGAAATGATGATGTTTTAAAAGCTGGATTAGATGTGTTTTAAATTATTTTGTGTTTGCTGCTATGCTTTATTGTGAGTTTAAAGTATTTTAAAATTAGATAGATGTATTCCTTAGTATTGTATTGTGTGTTTGAGGAAGGTCAGGGATAGGCTTGGTTGTAAAGGTTGTATTTTTGTCGGTACTTATATTTTTTCAAAGGCTTAATTGTTCTGCTCTAGGCGTGAATTTGTTAATGGTTTCATTGTTCGGGATGTAGTGTGAATTGTTTAGGGATGTAAATAATGATTGCTAATTGATTTTTGTTTACTTGGTTGATTAATTTGCAGAATGTATATGGTGCATAGATATTTAGGCATCATTTATATTGGAATGTAAGTTGTTTAAATGGCTTTTCAGAGGTTTAGTGTTGATTAAGATTGAGAGACCAGTTATGAATATTAAAGGAAATTGATTTTAATTTAGTGTGTATGTATGGAAAAGTGTTTGGTTGTAGGACAGTATGGTTTTGATAACCCTTCTACATTTATTTGTACTGTATATTGGTTTATCATGGGTGTGTATATAACGTGTGTATATATATATATATACTGTATATCTCTCTCTTTCTCTCTGTCTCTCTGTATATATATACAGTATATATATATAGTTGCATGATGAAGCCACAGTACAAATTCATGGGTGAAGGGTGGGTATCGGGCCAATGTGGCTTAACCCCTTAATTACCTTTGCGGTTATTATCTGATAAGGTTTTAAGGGGTTAATTTATATCTGAATGTACTTGCAATGTATTGGCTTGGTATTGGCTATGTATTGTGTGGGCAAGAGAAGGAAGGCGCTGGCGACGGACACTTCGTACTTATGAGGTCAGTAGTACTTTATTTATTTGAATATGCTAGTTAATGTTTTTAATAATGGGCAAATAATCTATTATCCATATCTGGATAATAGTTATTTTGCACATTATTGTACTGTAGGAGTTGAGGGGCAGGGTGTATGTATTGAATGTATAGGCCAGGTTTATTTTGGTTTATTTTTTTTACATTCAGGGTTGGTTCCGTGGTTCTGCGTGGGACCTCTGGAGACCACCTGCGGGAATCCTCGGTTATCCCAAGGGTAGCAGGCTGGTGGTTCCACGGGTGACACATGCGGGCATGACAATGTGTGGTCCCACTTCTGTGGGGGCACCTCCGACCCGTAGTCTGCGGGCATGATGATGTGTGGTCCCACTTCTGTGGGGGCACCTTCGACCCGTAGGTGCGGGGATGATTATGTGTGGTCCCACTTCTGTGGGGGCACCGCGGACCCGTAGTGAGCACCCGTGAGTTCCCAAGACCCCCGAGGGAACCACCCGAGGCCCCGCAGACACCTGTGGGTTTGACCCGGGGCTCCCAGACATCCGCAGGCCTACCGTGGGGACCCAAATGTGGCCCACGGTGACCCAAGGAGACCACCTGGGGGCCATGGTGCTGGCGGGATCCACCAGCAGGCCTCCAGAACCTGTGTAAAAAGGGCTGCTGGTAAACTGTAGGTCTGTCCAGGTGCCCCGCCAGCCCACCGGGGACTAGCGTGGGGCTGCGTTATGAACCCTGTATGTAAAAGGATAAATCTTGTATTAATGGGGGGGGGCACAGGGGGTGGGTAATGTATTTAATAAATATAATGATGTTTATTGTGGGGCTGTGTATTGTTTTTATTGAGGGGACTGGGGGTGGGGGGGTGGGGGGGTTCCCCAACGGTATGTGGGTAGGCTTCCCTTGTGGGTAGTTAGTGGGTGAGGGTTGAGGGTGGTTAGGCCTCACGGGGTGGGGGGTTAGAGTGAGAGGGTATGTAGGTGTCCCGAGTGGTGGGTGAGGGTGGGTTAACCCCTTCATGACTGTAGCGGTTAATAACCGCTATGGTGATTAAGGGGTTAGGGGACATTACTTTGAAAGTGTTAATTTTTTTCTCTGTTTTACAGCAGCAGCAGCGGAGGTTGCCATGGGTAGTGGGTAGTGTATTGAATGTATTTATTGGTTATCATGCCTTAACCCCTTCATTACCTTAGCGGCTATACGCTATGGTAATGAAGCAGCATTTCTGTACTTTTAATAATATTGTGCAAGAGCAGGGGGTCCCCTGAGTATTAATTTCTGGCTCAGGGAACCCCCTGCTCACTGTACAATATTATTAAAAATACAGAAATGCTGCTTCTTTACCATAGCGCATAGCCGCTAAGGTAAAGAACGAGTGTTTATTTATATATGTGTTTTAT
>WSYH01000413.1:167096-211517 GCA_036426205.1 Ascaphus truei
TTAAGTGCACCCGCAACCCCCCCGCAAGTCCTAAACTCACACCAAGGGCCAAATACCCCCTTCACCCACCCCCGCTACCCACAATAAAGCGGGCACGGTGGGTTAACCCCTTCATTGCCTTAGCGGCTATACGCTATGGTAATGAAGCAGCATTTCTGTATTTTTAATAATATTGTGCAGGAGCAGGTGGCCCCCTGAGTTTAGATTTCTGGCTCAGGGAACCCCCTGCTCACTGTACAATATTATTAAAAATACAGAAATGCTGCTTATTTACCATAGCGCATACACTGGCGACACGTTTAATTTGAGTAGGGCTAGTACCGCAAGCTGGGACATGTCCCGGCTTGCTAGCCCCACTCCCTCGGCATGCCGCGCGTCACCGACGCGTGGTCACGCGTCATCGGGAGCCTGCGCCACCTGCACGCGCGTCCAGAGCTCCCCGAGGGAGCCCTGGTGTCCCGCGATGTGGGGGACGGCGGCAGTGGGTTCCGGGGGACCCGGCGGACCTGGCAACGTGAGGAGAAAGCCCCGATCGGAGGGCGCTCCTCCGCGGCTTTGGCGCGCGCCCGGCACCCTGCGGCGCGCGCCAGGTTACTGCTGTTGCCGAGACCGTTCAAATGCTCGAATAAACTCGGCTGCAGCAGTAGCCGCTAAGGTAAAGAACGAGTGTTTATTTATATATGTGTTTTATTTATACTGTACATGTGCAGAGGGTCTCCGGAGCAGAAACGTTTTGGTTTCAATTGCCCGTTTGATGCAAGATAAGATCTTGTTTGCCTTTGCAGCTACTGCATGACTTTGGGCACTATTGCTAAGCCTGTTGTCTACAAGCACTCTTAAATCCTTCTCCATCAAGGATTCCATTGTCAATAATATTAAAATATTTTATTCAGTATCATTAACCAACACATCAGACATACACAAACATCTAAAAACAATTAAAATAAGGAAAGCTAATTGCGGACATAGGCCACGTATCCCCTCACCAAGGCTATGATAGCAAATTCTGCTTTGCTGCCTTGAGAAACCGTATGGTAGGGAATACTCAGCGTGCAACTTCTAAGTCTTCTCAGGGACCAGGGATATCATGAAACTGCCGAAAAGAGAGTGTAGGCACAATCTAAGTAATGAAGAAAGTGGTGCATTAAAGGATTTAGAAAGTGACCTCAAGATAGAGATAAAACCATCCAACAAAGGTGGAAATGTAGCGATTCTTGATTAGACAGCATATGCTCTAGAGAGCAAACGTTTGTAAGGGGATACGATGTGTTACAAAATTGTGCAATCGGACCCTACAGAGGTTTTCAAGAAAGTATTAGTGTGCATACTACAAGAAGGCCTCCAAACTAAGGTAATCACACAAAAAGAACTAGATTTTATCATGATCAAAAATCCAAAAATAGCCACGTTCTACCATCTCCCTAAAATACACAAGGGGAAAGTACCACCTCCAGGAAGGCCGACAGTCTCGGGCCTGGAGAATCTTACATCCAATGCAATCAAATACATAGACAAGGTATTACGCCCTTTTGTTGATGAGCTTCCCTCATTTTTGCGTAACATTAAAGATATACTTCTCAAACTTCATGATGTGGTCATAGGGAATGATACACTCTTAGTGGGACTTGATGTTGAAGGATTATACAGCAGTATCCCCCATCCAGTAGGAATGAGAGCAGTGGCACATTTCCTTAAATCGAGGAGCACACATGCCACACTACACAATGGCTTACTTATTTCTCACTTGGATTTTGTCTTGTCCAGAAATTATTTTTTATTTGATAATGTATTCTATCATCAAATCCAGGGCACCCCAATGGGGACCACGTGCTCCCACCTATGCGAATTTATATCTGGGCTGGTGGGAGGAGACTGTGGTCTTCAGCGAAGCCCTGGATAGGTTTACAGTTTTTATTGAATTATGGGTCCGGTACATAGATGACGTCATTCTTCTATGGAAAGGCCCCGAATGTCTCATGCGGGAGTTAATCCAAATACTCAACACGAATACACACAATTTAAAACTAACCTACGAGATAAGCAATACACAAATAAACTTTCTAGACCTAACCATTTACAAAGACACAGAGGGCAAATTGGAAACTACAATTTTTAGGAAAGAAACATCTACTAATAGCCTGTTACGGGCATAAAGCCACCACCCTCACCATACTATTTGTAACATTCCAACAGGACAGTTTCTGAGACTAATACACAATTGCTCCGTGGCATCTGATTTTGAATTACAAGCCAAAGATATGAGTGCTAGGTTTCAGGAAAGAGGCCACAGTAAAAATTCCATCAATATGGCCTATAGACGAGCGAAAGCCACTGTAAGGGAATGATTTACTCACCAATAGGCAATGCCAAGGCCTGAAATCAGAGGAAAAGATCATTAGGTTCATAGGTGTGACGATGGAGAGGATTTGGCCCGGGATTAAAGGGGTTACACCCCAATTGGCCACCCTCTAACCTCACCAGGGAGACAAGGGGTTAACTGGGCTGAGGCCCAGACGTGTGATTTAACCCTTGTCATAACCTGAAAATTTATATTCCCTGTTCCCCCATGTTTTATTGTTAATCAGTGTCTGCATCACACACACACTAGAATCCATCCGGGAGCACAAGGGTTAATAGTTCTTTAATGATTATAGCTCTTTGTGTAGTTTTCCCGCCTTTTCAGGCACCATTTTGCAGGTCCCCATTGGCCGCCATTAGGGCTCAATGCATTTCAATAGAGAATTGTGCTGTTTTAGTCCTGATTCCTGTAAAGACCAGCAGGTGGCGTCCGAGAGGGAGAGCGGCGGTTTCCCATTGAAAGTCAATGGGCCCATTGACTTCAATGGAGATTCCTCGAGGTACCTTTCGAAGAACGAGTTGGCTGCCGTCCAGACCGCAAACCGCAAAGCGGATACAATGTCCTTTAAAAGAGTTAAAATCACTTGAGTCAAGTTCAACGTTAATTGGCGTGGGAATAAACTGTTCTGGGGGCCCTAGAAATAAAATTCTTTTTGCCCCTAGTTCCTAGGCTTCCCCCCACTCGACCACAACCGGGTCCCCGAATCCTGGACCCCAGATAAGGGTCGAACCGAGAAGAGCGGGTCGCGCCATAGGCTTCAATGGCGGCGGCAGAAACAGCTCCGAAAAATGACTAAGGGGCCTATGCAGAGAGCATAGATAAGGAAATAGCGCCATCTTCTGGCGAAAAAACTAGCCAGAAATCCTTAAACTCGGGAGAAAATGGCGCGATTTTTAAAAGTGGTCAGAAAAATTTTCTGAGGTGTAAAAGTCGCCAAACTCGTGGCGAGAACCTGAAACTCGCCATGCTAATATAGCGTGGTATTCAAGAAGCTCCGAATCGCTGGAACACGCCAATATGTGCATTAGTATGGCGAGTTTCAAGTAGCCAGGAAAAGATGGCAATTAGCAGTTTTTTGCCGAAATGTGTAACATGAGTTAACGACGTTCTCTGCATAACACCTTCATTAACGGCAAATCTGTGGCTATTTTATAGCCATTTTACACTTTTTTAACGTCCCTCTCTGCATAAGCCCCTAAGTGTGAAATGCTGTAATTTAGGAATCCATATCTCCGGTTCCGGAGGGACCAGAGGATCAAGGTTTGGGGTATCTGTAGTCACTGCTCCGGCATCACTGCAGAACCATCCTTGACCCTCTTGGACCAACCCGACGGAGTATGGACCCCCTTGAAAGTTTGGGACTTTTACCATTGATTCTAATGGGGGAAAAGCCGCATGGTGAAAAAATGACTAAGTGTAAAATGTTGAAATGTGTAAGTCCATATCTCCGGTTCGGGAATGCCCAGAGGGATGGGATTTGGGTGACATGTAGCCAAGGTTCCGGCTTTAATGCATGCCCATTTCCAGCCCCCTCAGACCAACCAGACGGAGTATGGACGACTGTAAAGATTTGTGGATTTTCTCATAGACTTCAATGGCGGCGGTTCCCCATTGAAAGTCTATGGTAGGAAACTCCATTGACTACAACGGCGGAGTTGCTCCATTGAAACCCATGGCGGTGGAGCCCGTTGTTTTCAATGGGGATTTAGTGAAAAGCTGAGATTTCTTTTAGTGGAGATTTTTGTATTAAAGTGAAAAATGATTTAATGTGCATTTGTGTATCTCCGGTTCCGAAGGTCGTAGCAAGTCTCTTTTTGGACCATATGATGTCCCAGTTCTGGCAATGAGAACTGGGAAGTTTGGACCTGCTAGACCCAACGAAACCGGATATTTTAATACGTTTATGTTTTATGTTTAATACTACTGTGTCCCAAGGTATGGACAAAGACCCAGAGGAAATTCTTTTGCATACCAGGATAGCAGAAGGCCCTAGAGGCGACCCATTGTCTAGGATTTAAGTATTGTTCAAAGGGTTTTGTCACCCTCCCTGTTTACCTAAGGGCGGAGGAGGCTCAAACCAGAGCAGTCTTTAAGTGTCCCATTTCACACCTTTCAACAATGGTTTTCCTGCCAGAACTCCAAATGGATAGACTGGCTGGCATTCCTGATGCAAATGTAGGGCTTCAGAAATGAGACCCCAGAGCTCTACTGCGCATGTCCCAACAAGCAGGGGGGCATGGATTAAAATGTGTTCCCAGGCTAGTGAGTGGCTGGAGGTAATTGATAACCAATCACCTGTACTTAAGGTTAAGGATAGGGCCACAAAATGTATATAATCTGTGGTCAAGCCCTTATCCAGTGTTGTTCATGTTCTTCAAGTTCTTCAAGTGTTCAGTCTGTTCTATACCATCTTGATTGCTGAGAGAAACGCTATGCACTGTCTTCCTGCCAGAGGTCTTTTCATGTCTTTGGGGTCTTGATGACTATAAAGAGTGCTATATGAACTGCCAGTCCAGATGTGACTGCTTCATCATTTCCATTTTACGTAAGTGTCATATTTTGCCTGTTATTTGTACATTATTGTGTGTTCACCTTTATCAAGGAATAAATTATATTTTATCATATCTAAGTCTCGTCCCAGTTCAGACCCAGTGATAAATATATATCAACTGTTATATATATTTATGTGTGACTATACAGCCTGCCATAATCTCACCGTGACAATAGGTTCTTTCAACAACCAATGGCAGGACTTGAGGAAGATTTTTGGCAAACATTGGCATCTACTATTGGAAGATGCAGATCTGAGAAAGGTATTGAATAATAGTCCAACTATGACCTTTTAGAAGGGCGAGAAACCTCAAGGACAAATTAGTCCACAGCCACTTCTTACAAAAGACCAATACTACCTGGCTTAATTATCGTAAACCAACAGGATCCTATCCATGTGGTAGATGTCGTGCTTGCCAATATATGAAACCAACTAGGGAATTTTTGGACCCTAAGACACAAAAGAACTACAAAATCAAAAATTATATAAACTGTTTAACAACAGGTGTCGTCTATCTCATGTCATGCTTGTGTGATATAAGCTATGTGGGAATGAACCTCAGAACTTTGAAGGTATGAGTTCTTGAACACACAGGATCAGGGAAGAATCAGCTAGATACTCCCATTGCTCGTCATGTTTATGACATGCATAAGGGAGATACTTCTTATCTCAAGTGCTGGGGGCTTGAACACATCCCATGGGGACCGAGGAAAGGTAATTGGGATAGGCGCCTTATGCAAAAAGAGTGAAAATTGATATTTTCACTTCAAACTCTGTATCCTGGTGGCCTCAAAGAGGGATTTATATATTCTTCCTATCTGTGATAGTTGCCTTTGATTATGATTTGGTAGGGGGCATAGATTCCATCATTTAAGTTTGTTTCACTACATTGGTACCGGTACCCTAAATGCTAGGACAATCATCGTAGATACAGTGGAGTATTAAACTCATAGGATCAGTATTGACCGTTAGGGGCTGGTCCACTTAAGGTTAGATCAGTCCTACACCATATATATCCTATTGGACTAGAAGTGATGCAGAGAGACCTGCTTTAGAACCCAACATGGAGAAGTTGTAACTACGGTATTAAGTCATGGTATGAGCCATTACCAACATTTGGATTTTAGATACAGCTGAGTACTAAACTCATGGGACCAGCATTGACCATTAGTGGCTGGTCCATTTAAAGTTAGTACAATCCTACACCTACAACCACAATGACCGACCTGAATACCCATTTAGTGCAATTTCCTAAAGACCTATTATTATAGTGGTCCTATGCCCCTGCCTTATTATACAGAATCATCGGCCTAACCAGATTTGAGAAGAGACATATATCCTATTACATGTACTGTTCAATTGTAAAACATCTAAGCTGAGTGGTTCATTTACCACCTAATATAAAGAAAGTCCTATACTTAACATCACAGGGACCATACATTTCCTCATATGGTTTCTGAATAACATAGCTAGGTGGTTAGTTAGATACGCCCTGTGTTCATTACCTATTTTCTCTATGTAATGCAGACTCCGTAGGGTTAATGCAGTTTTCATTGCTTCACATGTTATTCATGCATTAGTTGCCGTGGACGCACTTAGTATATATTTATACATTAATTTATGACATATACAGAACAGCGTTCTCCAATCAAGCCTTCTTAATGATACAGCAACTTTACCTCTCCTATTTGAAATTCAGCCATAGGCATAATCACTATAGACCCGCCATGAAGCGGTGTCAAGTTACCTGATTGAAGGGTTGCTGCTCCTCTCCTCTGATTGGCAGAATAAGAATCAGTTAACACCCACTGATCAGGTATAAAACGGCAGCCTGTACAACAGGGAAGACACACACTACTTACCTTGACAAAGTGTCACATAGACACGAAACGTGCGTTGGGCTTCTATGACGTCATTCCGTTGACGTCAGGTGTTGAAGGCTACGGACTAGGCTAACGTGCAGTAACATGGTGTGATCATTGAATCAGGTTGTATACTCTCCATTATATTGCAAGCCGCTATGCATACAAGGGTATGCTGTAAATACTGAATACAATTGTATCCTAAACTGGTGACGCGTACAGATGCTACATCCCCACTTGGTGTACATTGTAGCTTTTTGAGCATATGGAGCTACTATGTCTAAGTGTGACAGTGAACCTATGAGTAACAGGCGTTAAACAGACCATTTGTGTTTGTATTCATTACACTCAAGTCGCTTACAGGGATACTGCTCCATATACAGTATATATGTGTGTGTGTTGTGACAAACGCCCCTCTTTTGTAGTGCTGACGTCTGTCTGGGTTCTTCCCGACACAGTCTTCTAGGGTTAATTATACAACAAACAGGATCATGCAAAGTATTATGCTGCTTAACTCAGGCTTCTGCCTGCTTTATTTTCATCCAAGTAAGGTACTGCAGCTTTAACATGTGTAGGTTAGAGGTACTCAGATACTTTCATTCAGCAGTTCACACATTTCAGTGTTACAATATTTCCCACACTGTTATTTCAAGAAATAAAACCAAAATCATATAAGCAAATCCTATCCCTTTCAGGGATCTAACTACACATCAGAATCAGTCTCTCTAACAGCTGCTGGCCAACTAAACTGGTTCCCCAGCTTAAAACAATGCTCTCTCATTTAGGGACACAAGATACAGCACAGTCTTTTAGCAACAGCAGTAATCATTTGTTTTAAGCTTATCTGTTCGTGGTGTCCAGGCAAATCCTCTGGTACTGTCATACGTGGAGAGGCCGTCAACCTCGATACTGGATGCAGGAGAGTAGCGACACCCCCAGCCCCCAGGCTCCAAGGAGAGAGAGTGAAATGCAAAACCTCTCTGCTCTAAGTACCTGTGCATGTGATTAGAAGAGCAGGTGAGGGAGAACTAGAGCCATTGTAATCTGTGGTCTGGATTTTCCATCCAGCTGCCTGAGTTAATGGGAAGCTGTGGAACGGATCATTAACTATTCCTGCACTTTCTGCTCTAAAATGGGGCAGAAAGCTGCCTAACATCTTTGGACTATGTCACAGTGTGTATATGTATGTGTATGTATATATATATATATGTTAATATACGGTTGCGGCTTATATATAAGGTACACCACTATCTACACCATGTGCATGTTTAATGGGGAAAAATGGACCAATTGAGATTGATCCATTAATACAGCGTTGTCTATTATAGATACTTCAGGTCTCATGTGCATATATTGCACCTATGCTATATGGTGCCAGTGATTTTAAACTTATGGTCCCTGGACACTGAGAAGACTTAGAAGTTGCACGCTGAGTATTCCCTACCATACGGTTTCTCTTGTACCAAGGCAGAATTTGCTATCATAGCCTTGGTGAGGGGATACATGGCCTATGTCCGCAATTAGCCTTTATTCTTTTAATTGTTTTTAGATGTTTGTGTGTGTCTTATATGTTGGTTAATGATACTGAATAAAATATTGTAATATTATTGACACTGGATTATCTACATGGCATACTAATGTTCCACAGATTGAATATTTCCGGCTAATATACCAGTCTAATTACTAGATTAATTGAGTGCATTCAGGTGTCTTTGGGTTGTTCCTTTCAACCTATTTGTGTATAAATATTGACTGTTATCCCTTGTGCACCTTATTCCACTCCCATTCCTACTAGGATTAGGAGAGCATTGGGTACCCCCTCTCTTTTCTCGCATATATTATTAAGTAGTCCAATTTTCTTTATTTTGTACACCAACCTCTTGCGTGAAACCGTATCAAAAGCCTTTGCAAAATCTAAGTAGACCACATCAACTGCATTACCCTGGTCTAAATTCCTACTTGCCTCCTCTAAGAAACAAATAAGGTTATAGAAAACCCCAAAAAGCTCCAGCACACACTGATTGATAGAGAAAACGAAAAGAGTCTCGGAATAAGCCAAAATTTAATAGCGATAATAATAGAACAATAGGTATCACAAATGGGAATGCTTAACGACTTTAATCACAGAATATATGGTTCTTAAAAAGCACAAGTGTAGGGGGGAAAAAAAGGGGGGAAACTACTAACAAAAAAAGACAATGGGGGAGGGTAAGAGGGGCAACGTTTCAGGGTAACGACCCTTTCCTCAGGCCCGTTCCCTTGGGTCCACAGATATTTGGTAGTTTATAGCATATCCCTACAAACATTTTCTTTATACTTTTACCTCCACTGCTAATTCGTATCCACAAGGTCTCTACATTTTCATCATTCCCTTCATAAACATCATCCCTTATACTAGGTTTTAGATCTGGTTTAACATATAAACATACTCCACCTCCCCTTCTATTTGTTTGATCCTTCCGAAAAAGGGAATAACCCTCTAAATGAACTGTCCAGTGCCCGGAGTGTGGATTTGGTAGCATGGCCAAGGCCAGGGGTATAAGGGACTAGCTGTAGTACTTGCCAGATCCGGGCGTAGAGTGGGAAGCGTTGTGATGTCCATAGCCAAGGGTCGAGGGCAGTAGAGGTACTAGTTGTAGAGGTCCATGAGCCGTGTCCGTGGGGTCCGAGAGGTAAGCGAGGTCAAGAGGTAGCCGGGGTCGAGGAGCCAGAGAGGGTAAGTAGACAAGCCGGTTCGGTAACGAGATCTGAAACGTAAGAGGGAGCTGGGCATAGGATCCAAACAGCACGAGGCAAATGAAACTATGCAGAGTGAGGTTACACAGAAATCACAGGAGTAATAAAGTGAGGTAGACCAATCAGAGGAGGGGGCAGAGCAGAGGTGAGCAGAGGAGCCTCCTGTGATAGGGCAGGGGATAATAGCCTGTCTTGCTGCAGCTGGAGAAGTGGGGGGTGTGTGCCTTGGTCCTGGATTAGGCAGTGGGCGGAGCCAGCCGCCGAGTGAGGTAAATAAATTATCTTGCGAGACGCGCACTCTGTAAGCTGGCCGAGCGCGTGCTCGAAGAGCGTGACGGCGGCGTGTGAGAGCCGTGGGGGGCGGTGCGTAGATGCGCCGCTGATTGCGATGAGGAGCACGGCCAGGGAAGCAGTGGCAGGCTGAGGAGGTAAGGGAGGGACACGCAGAGGGCGGCGTGTCCCCTGAGTCTTTACAGTACCCCCCCTCGAGGATCGGCCTCAGGACGATCCACCCAAGACTTGTGGACGGAACTTGAGGTGGAAGCGTCTGAGCAACGCTGGGGCGTGGAGCTGGTCTAGCGGTATCCAGGATCATTCTTCCGGGCCGTACCCCTTCCAATGTACCAGAAATTGTAATCGCCCCCTGGAGATCCAGGAGTCCAGGATGGCTTGGACTTCAAATTCTGGCTGTCCCTGTATGAAGCAAAATAAGTATCTGGGCACTCTCACGCTGGATCCTATGAGTAAAAAAAAAGGGATGGATACTACCTTCTCAAGGGGTTAATGAACCCCTTGAGTTGACATTTCTCTGTGGTGCTCAAACCCCTCTCATGACCTATCCGGGATCCTTAGTACAGAGAAAACAAGAAAAGAATGGGGGAGCGCAGGGTGAGAGGGATACTGAGACACTCTTCAATACAGTTGGTGCAAAAAATAAAATCATGCATTGATTTCTGTGTGGAATAACACGCTTTCTGATGGGTGTGCAGGGCTGTACACAGGATAGGAAAGGGTTGATGGAAATATATAAATAACTAAATAAACACTCACACGGGCCTGTGTGAGCACCCACATTGTATTGGTATCTTTATCCTCGTGGTGGTGATTGGATAAACTTCTAAACCGGTGCATAGTGGGTGGGGGAGGTGAGGGATAAGGGATGTGTTAAACGGATATACAAACACTCACACGGCCCTGAGAGGGATGAAATGCGCCTGTTTCGTGAATCTATCCACAATGACGAGGATCGTAGTCATTCCCTTGGAGGGTGGGAGTTCTACTATGAAATCCATGGATATGTGAGTCCATGGGCGTTCGGGGATGTGCAACGGTAGCAGCAAGTCCAAATGCTTGTGTCAAGCGGATTTGCTTTGGGCGCATATTGGACAGGCGCTGGTGAACGCATGGACCTCTCTTCCCATCTAGGGCCACCAGAAGGTACGTCTGATGAGATCCAGGGTTTTCTTGAAGCCGGGGTGGCCGGCAGTTCTGGAAGAATGGCCCCATTTCAGGATCTTCTGCCGGAATTGCAGGGATGCGTATAGTGTTCCCTCTGGGACCTCTAAACCTCTCGGAATGTGAGATTGGGCTTTAATGATCTTGTCCAAGACGTCAAATGAGGTAGCCGAGATGATAAATTTAGAAGGTAGAATGGTCTCAGAGGATTCGTCTGACCTCTCTTCTGGCGAGAATTGCCAGGATAAAGCATCGGCCTAAACATTCTTGGTACCAGTTATGTATGATAAAACATAATTGAATCTTGAGAAAAACAATGCCCACCGAGCCTGTCGGGAACCCAGCCGGCGTGCTCCTTCGATATATTAGAGATTCTATGATCCGTGAGAATGGAAATGGGTTCCCAGGTACCCTCCAGTAGGTGTCGCCATTCAAGAAGAGCAATCTTGATGGTCAGTAGTTCCCTGTTACCGACATCATAATTCCTCTCGGCCGCAGAAATTTTCTTAGAGAAGAACCCACATGGATGTAGCTTGTCTTGGGGCCCAGCTCTTTGGGAGAGCACTGCACCTGCTCCAGAGTCTGAGGCGTCCACCTCAAGAGTGAAAGGGAGAGAGGTATCCGGATGGCGGAGGATGGGTGCCGAAATGAAGATTTTCTTGAGGGTTTCGAAGGCAGCAGTGGCTTTGGAGGGCCAGGAGATGGGGTCGGCTCCTTGGTAAGGGCCTGGATGGGGGCCACAGTAGTGGAAAAGTTAAGAATAAACTTCCTATAATAATTCGAGAAAGCGTTGAATAGCCTTTAACGTCTTGGGCTGAGGCCACTTCAGTATGGCTTTCAGCTTTTCGGGGTCCATACTAAACCCCTGGTCAGAGATGATATAGCCAAGGAAGGCTGTGGAAGTCTGGTGAAAGAGGCACTTCTCTAGTTTGGTGTAGAGATAGTTAGAGTGAAGACGGGTGAGAATGAGCCTGGTGTGTAGTACGTGATCTTGGAGAAGATGAGTATGTCATCTAGGTAGATGATTACGAAAACGTTCAGTTGTCGCGGAAGACCTCATTCATAAAGTCCTGAAAGATTGCCGGGGCGTTGCAAAGGCCACAGGGCATCACCAGGTACTCGTGGTGGCCGCTACGGGTGTTGAAGGCGGTTTTCCACTCGTCCCCCTCTCAGATGCGGATAACATTGTAAGCCCCTCTCAGATCGAGCTTGGAAAAAATGGTAGCCCCTTGTAGCCTGTCGAATAGCTCAGAGATGAGGGGAAGGGAATAACGATTTTTGATGGTTATGCGGTTGAGACCTCTATAATCAATGCAGGGTCTAAGCGTCCCGTCTTTCTTCTTCACGAACAAAAAACCTGCGCTAGCTGGGTATGTGAAGTATCAAATTAATCCCTTCTGGAGGTTCTCCTGGATATAGTCTGCCATGGCTGTGGTCTCTGGTACAGAGAGAGGGTAAGACTTGGATTTAGGGAGAGTCGAGCAAGGAACCAAATCGATGGGGCAGTCGTACGGGTGATGCGGAGGTAGGTCAGATTGGGTCTTATTGAAGACGTCCAGAAAGTCAGCATATGCCTCCGGCAGAGAAGAAGGTTTAGGGGAGGATGACTCTACCCCAGCAAGAAGTGTGGTGGGAAGAACAGTTCTGCAGAAGCCTGCCACTGAATGGGTACCTGATCCCTCCAATCAATGCGCGGGTTGTGCAATTGTAGCCAGGGCAAACCGAGGATAACTTGAACCGTGGGAGAGTGGAACACATCGAATGAGATGGTCTCGCTATGACCATCCTTCGTGGACAAGGTAAGCAGGGGGTCTCCATTGAGATGAAGGCCGGTTGCAAGGGACATCCATCAATGGCCTCGACCTATGGGAACCCTCTGCTCGATCAGCGGAATCTTGATCTGGATGGCAAAGTTATGGTCTAGGAAGTTCCCTCCCGATGCAGAGTCGAGGAAATCCGGACCCTCGAGAATGACAGGTAACATGATCCTCTTGGGAAGTTCTTCCTTGGAAAGGGGGCGAGAAGAGATGGTACCCAGGGAAAGCCCTGCATAACTCACTGGGTGTGCTCGTTTCCCAGCCTCGGGGCAGAAACGCACCCGGTGTTCAGGAGAGCCGCAGTAAAAGCAAAGACCCTCATTTCTTCGGCGGGATCTCTCTGTAGCCTGAATTTGCTGACTGCCAATCTGCATCGGTTCAGAAGTGTCTGGGGGTTGTAGGATAGTCGGAGGGCCCCTGAAAGACATAGAAGGAACTGGAGAGGAGACGGGCATGACGAACCTGGGATGCTGGCGTTCGTGATGTCTCTCCTGAAGGCGCTGGTCCACCCGAATACACTGGGCAATAAGATCCTCCAAGGTATCAGGCCATGGTTGGGTCGCGAGCTTGTCCTTCACTGGCTCGGTCAGGCCTGCCAGAATACTGCTACAAAGGCTTCTACGTTGCACCGAGTCTCTGCCACCATGGTCCGGAATTCTAAAACGTTTTCCGCTACGGACCTACGCCCTTGGGTAAGATACATAAAGGATCAGGCCGCCGTGTCCTTGCGGGATGGTGTATCAAACACCTGTTGAAACTCCCTTTTGAAGCGGGGGTAGTCCCTGGTAAGATCCGGCTGCACGTCCCAGATGGGAGAGGCCCAGGCCAAGGCGCTCCCTGTAAGGAGAGAGAAAATGTAGTCCACCTTGGCGCGGTCAGAAGTGAAGTGGCTAGGGGCCAGCTGAAATTGAATCTTGCACTGGTTCAGGATACCACGACAGGCGTGTGGATCTCCAGAATACGACTTGGGTGCAGGGATCTTAGGTTTCAAGGCGGTGGCTCCCTCTCGGGTGAGCAAGGAGAGGCGCGGGGTGCGTGGTACCCTGGGTGGATTTTCCCAGAGGGAAAGGTTAGCAAGTTGCTGCGTGATGGTGCCTACTTGGTTCCCGAGAGTTTGGCAGTGTTGTGCAAGGGCCATTACTATTTGGTCCATCTCGGGAGGGTCTGCGTTGGTTGGGCTCTCCATAATGTCACGCTGTGCTGCCCGCAGACCAGACTAACCCCCAGTACTGAGGTGGAGAAGACTAACCCCCAGTACTGAGGTGGAGAGGGAGTAGACCACGCACCTGCAGTAGTGAAGGCGTGCCCGGAGTGTGGATTTGGTAGTGTGGCCAAGGGCAGGGGTACAAGGGACTAGCCTTAGTACTTGCCAGATCCGGGCGTAGAGAGGGAAGCGTAGTGATGTCCGTAGCCAAGGGTCGAGGGCAGTAGAGGTCTGAGTCGTAGAGGTCCATGAGCCGTGTCCGTGGGGTTCCGAGAGGTAAGCAAGGTCAAGAGGTAGCCGGGGTCGAGGAGCCAGAGAGGGTATGTAGACAAGCCGGTTCGGTAACGTGATCTGAAACGTAAGAGGGAACTGGGCATAGGATCCAAACAGCACGAGGCAAACGAAACTATGCAGAGCGAGGTTGCACAGGAATCATAGGAGTAATAAAGCGAGGTAGACCAATCAGAGAAGGGAACAGAGCAGAGGTGAGCAGAGGAGCCACCTGTGATAGGGATGGGGATAATAGCCAGTTTTGCTGGAGAAGTGGGGGGTGTGTGCCTGGGTCCTGGATCGGGCGGTGGGCGGAGCCAGCCGCCGAGTGAGGTGAATAAATTATCTTACGAGACGCGCGCTCTGTAACCTGGCCGAGAGTGCGCTCAGAGAGCGTGACGGCGGCGGGTGTGAGAGCCGGGGGGGGCGGTGCGTAGATGCGCCGCTGACTGCGACGAGGAGCACGGACGGAGGGAGCAGTGGCAGGCTGAGGAGGTAAGGGAGGGACACGCCGAGGGCGGCGTGTCCCCTGAGTCCTTACATTTATATACTCATCTACAGTGGTTTTTGGTGCTTTACTTACTGCTGCGGCTCATTTTATTCTAACACATCGCCGCTTTTTTCTCGAATGCGACGCACTTCACTGGGAGCATGCCGCATTCATTTTACGTTCTCAGTCACGGGTCATGCGCGGTTGATGCGCGGTTGACACGCGGTTGATGCGTTTATTGAGAATGGTTTGGATGTAATTGGTTGCAATTCTTCGCCAGATGGCAGATATTCATGAATTGTAATGCGCATGCGCTTCAGTAATGTGTCGACTTGCAGATGTTTCGTTTAAAAAAGATACCACAGTGTGCTATTGTAAATTGGCCTTGAGACTGAAGGAAGAGGTTACAATAATGTATCAATTTAGGCTTTTCATATTAAAGAAAGACAAAGACCAGTTTCTGTTATTCTCCAGAGACCCACCGCCATGAGTGTTCAAGTGCAGCCCGTTTTCCAAAAACCCGACAGAACTTACGCGTATTTGATATGGGCCTTGATTAATGCAACAGATGTTCAAATTTATCAGTATTTTATCGAAAACTATGACTTTTACAAATTTTCGCCAGCTCCTCATGTGTGGAAGCGTGCAATAAGGAAAAGGTTATGTAGCGATCCATGTTTTTATCGTATTGATCCATAATTTATTGGAGGGTATTGGTGTGTGTCACCGGCTTTTTCCTGTATCTATTATCATGCAGACGGCAAAAGGCGAAAGGTCGTGTTAAAACCAACTAAGAAACGACAGTCGCTGCCAAGCAATGCACCAGCACCGGCTTCCAATAACGGTCCCACCGTCAGTGACAACCCTTGCTGTCTGTCCAGCAAGCCTGAGCCGGATTTCGCGTGCAGTTTCGATCAAGCTTGCATGTACCTAAGCGATTTCCAGCCTCATCAGCTGACTGGTGTAGTAGTCCCGCTGCCAACTATCAACGTGTATGACCAAGAATACTGGACTGGCAGTGGCCCGGCGCCGGCGCCAGCTGAATGGGAAATTCTATGGTGAGTAATGTTGCCGTATTTATGTATTTATTTATTTTGAAAATATCAATATCAGTGCGATTCACTGCGCATTGGAACCTTCTTGAAACGCATATGCGTGTCATCACATCGACGGTAGGCGAATGCGCATGTGAACAGGAGACACCCCCCGAGAAAATTAGTGGTGGGACTGGCTGGGAACTTCTTTAGGGGACTGACCATTACAGTAAAACTTTTCTTTTTGTTTTTCCTCAGAAAACGGCTAATGGAGGGATTTCGATGGATAATATCGCTTTGTGTAACAATGCCTGCACATTGCTGAATCGGATTTAAAAAACCACGTACCAGAGTCTACAGTTTAGTGGCCGTTGTTATTGATTAGGATAGAATATTGTACCTGAAACAGTATGCTGATGTTTTCCGACCGTCCAGTATACAATACTTTTTTATATACAGTATACTGTGTAATAAACCCGAAAAAATAAAAAGTATGCATTTATTCTACATGTACTGTATTACAGTACATACAGTATGTGTATTCTATACAGTACCAGTACATACAGTACAGTACAGTATGTGTCTTCTATTTTTTTTAAATACTCTTGTACTGAGCATGCCTACAGTATACAGTACAGTATGCCTGGACAGTAGTGTACATTCTAGAAACACTAATTTGTTACAGTATCAAAGGAGCCAATGGAACAATTTAAAACAAATCAACATGTTCTTTATTGGTGGAGTAAGTACAAAAACATTTATTTACAAACAAATACTGTACAATGTAAAAACATTAAGTGCACAGCAATTCAAAACATCAACAGGTGTATGGTTTACTGCTAGTGAAAACATTTATTTACAGAAAGTAAAAATATTTACAGTCAGTCAGTATGGTTTACAGTACGTTATAAAAAAAATTCTTTATTCATAAAATATACAAAACGCAACATCTCCTTTACACAAGAACGGCAAGTCAAAACATTTACAGTAGGATGGTGTGCAGAACAGTCAGTCAGGCCTGCACAACTCCAGTCCTCGAGGGCCGCAAACAGGCCCGGTTTTCAGGATAACCTTTGAAAACCGGGCCTGTTTGCTGCCCTCGGGGACTGGAATTGTGCATGTCTTGTGTAGTGTACAGTAAATACAAACATTTCTGTATAAATACAAGTTAAAACACACAACAACATCTCCTTTATTCAAGTACAGCAGGTCAAAACATGTACAGTACAGCACAACAGTATCGTCTTACCTGTTTTAAAAAAAATTATTTATTCATAAAATATACAAAACGCAACATCACCTTTATTAAAGAACGGCAAGTCAAAACATTTAAAGTGGGATGGTGTGCAGAACAGTCAGTCAGGCCTGCACCACTACAGTCCTCGAGGGCCGCAAACAGGCCCGGTTTTCAGGACAACCTTGAAAACCGGACCTGTTTGCGGCCCTCGGGGACTGGAAAAAAACATTTACCAAACATTTCAACAGTTGAACACTCACTCAAATGCGTACCCCACCAGATTATCCTTCCATGGCCGATGCCTTGCATGGCGCAAATGCCATTAATGCAGTCTCGAACGCCTTTCATTACAGGATCTGTAATTGAATAAAAGCGCCACAATTCCTCCAGAATGGTCTTTCTTAAATTGTCAGGAAGCGCCTTTTTTACGCGATTTCCTTCGTAGTTCACTCTGAAGGCCCAGTCGCAGTACAACGAGTAGGGCACATGGTGCTTAAAAATGAACAAGGCATACTTGTGGGGTGCACCAGCACTCCTCACCCTATACTTCTCCCTGAGTGCCAATGGCAGATCGCGCAGGGTGATGTTGGGCACCGTATCGATGCTAGCGAATGTAGGTCGTCTGTGAGCGGGTGTGCTTGTGGTGGCGGGCGATGGTAGGTTGTCTGGGAGGAAGCTTTCCTCCGGTCTTGGTCGCCGTGTTGTCTCCTGGCGTGGTCTTGACGGGGTTGTCATGTCCTCATCAACGGCATACATGTACACTAAATCTTCTGGTTGAGGGGGTGCGCTTGGTGATGGAAGGGTGTCGATGCTCCCATTCATCACATCCATGCCACCCTCCTGCTCCGGCGTCAGGGAAACAGGGGCATGAACACCGAGCAAATGATGTATCCCCGCTATGTCAGCCTCTATCTTCTCCATCCGTCGATCCATCCGTTGATCCATATGTAGCATCCGTTTCTCCATATTTAGCATGGTCTCCAGAAGCAGATCTATCTTTGTCAGCATAATGGAGTCCACGGGGATATCCACACTTATCCCATTCAGCATGCGGTCTAACGAGCTGCTTCTTGTGCATATCGTGTGGACATCTGGGTGGATGGGTGCTATGGAGGATGAGATGGGGGTTCCATGGAGAGAAGCTGTGGATAGCCGGTAGAGGAGAAGCGGCAGCGTAGTCGAAGAGGGATGGAGAAAGTGACCTCTGGATTTCCGGGCGAGAAGCGGCAGAGTCGTCTAAGCGCAAAGGAGAAAGGGACCCGTGGATTTCGGAGGCACCAGCGGCAGCATCGTCAAATAGAACTGGAGAAGATGGCCTGTGGGTTTCCGGGAGGGCAGGGTCGAGGACGAGGAGGGGAGAAGACGGGCTGAAGATTTCCGGAACAGCGGCGGCAGAGTCGGCGAAGCGTATAGAGGAAGTGGTCTGAGGGTTCGATGGGTTGGCTGCCATTTGTTTTGCGTTGAGAGTACATCACCGTATTTCTTCTTGACATAATAAGGCTGACGTCTATTAAAACCCTTAGCCTTTGGGGTCAGCAGAAGGTTTTCTTTATTGGCCTTAGCCTGTTGCTTTGGCCTTGGCGTGGAAACGGCAGGCGTGGAAACGGCAACCGCCTTTCGCTTTTTCTGCATGACAGGCACGGCAGAGGCGAGTGGGTTCCTGCGTCCATAGAATCGGGGTTGATCCATGGAAGCAGATGGCACAATGCAGTATCTGGACAAGGGCAAGTTCAGATAAAGATCATCGAGTGGTGGGCTATTCAAAGTGTGTAACCTTTTATGCATGGCAGCGAGGTACAGGTGTTGAAAGTGGGCGTACTCTAATGTGAGTCATTACCGTATAAATACACCATCCATTTTGTGGATTCACTGCACATTGAATACACATCGACTAAACATCGAATATATATTCTTGTGTTTGTATTTCTTTCTACTCGCAGCAATGCCTGTTAAAAAGATTTCAAAGGATCTCAGCATGCGAATTAAGGAGGTACACGAGCGGA
The DNA here is from genome assembly GCA_036426205.1 of Ascaphus truei. NCBI lineage: Eukaryota > Metazoa > Chordata > Amphibia > Anura > Ascaphidae > Ascaphus > Ascaphus truei. The sequence goes on from WSYH01000413.1 coordinate 186,115, forward strand.
CACCGAATTGCTGCTATCCAACACTGGTTAGCTACTTCTGGCCTCGTTGTGCCAGCAACCACCGAGTGCTATCATGCACACGGAAAAAACAGAGAACGCAAAAGGGCACCAAGGGTAACTAACGCGTAAGTATATTTATACAACTTAAAAAAATTTTTTATATAAAATATTGTACTGTAGATCTACAGTACTGTATCTAATATTTTTGTTATTTTGGTAGATTTATATTACAACAGTATATATATATTTTATATTTATATTACAACAGTATATATATATATATTTTATATTTATATTACAACAGTATATATATTTTTTAGATGTATATTACAACAGTATATATATTTTTTAGATTTATATTTATATTACAACAGTATATATATTTTTTAGATTTATATTACAACAGTATATTCATTTTTTAGATTTATATTACAATATTGCAACAGTATATATATTTTTTATATTGCTGCATATTAATAGAACAATATATTGTGTACTGTTGATCTACTGTCTCCAATATTTTGGTTATTTCTATTTATATTTATATTACAACAGTACTGTATACAGTATATATTTTTTATATTGCTGCATATTGATACTGTAGGACTGTGCTGTAATACTGTAATGCTGTGCTTGTGGCCTACTGCACTGTAACTTACCGGATTGTTTTTCTTTACATTGTAGGGAGACAACTCTTCTGGTGGACAAAATAAGTGAGGAGAATGATGAGAAGGGTGCATTAAGGGTCAAATACACTGCAGGAAAATCACAATCTCACTGTATCCGTGACCAGCATACAGAAGATGAGACGCAGCATTGGATGGAAATATGGACGTGTAAGGTTAGTACTGGACAATACAGGAGGTAAAAGTGTTGTTTAGGAAACTACTGTACCGCTAAAATTATTTATTCCTTGTCATTACAGAGCGTACCCCATGATAAGGGACGCAAACAAAATCAAAAGAGTGGTCCAGGCCCAGGCATGGATCGACAGTGGGGAAACTTTCCAGGATTGCATCTTCACTGACGAGTCTACTGTGTCGTTGGAGAGATTTGCAACCTTTGCATTCCACAAAAAAGGTCGCATATCTATGAAGCCGGGGCCAAAACACCCCGTCAAGCAGCATGTGTGGGGTGCCATCTCTAGGTGTAGACCAGGATGCATTGTCATCTTTGAAGGTAAAATATATAAAATATAATGTGGCCTTATGCACTGTACTGTACTAGTGTAGCCTTATGCACTGTACTGTACTATTGTGCAGTTTTTTGAGCACTTTTCTTTTCTTGTTATAGGAATTATGAATAAAGCTTTCTTCCAAGACAAAATTGTGCCTGAGATAGTGGAATACATCACACGCGAGTTCCCGGATGGTCACCGTTTCTACCAGGACAACGATCCGAAGCACACCGCGTCAACAGCGCATATCCTTGAGCGCGGTAGCAACTGGGTGAAGACGCCAGCGGAGTAAGTGCGGTAACCGTGTCTCATTTTTTCCCCACTGTTTTTACTGTGTACTGTATCTCTTAAACTAATTGTCCTTTTTTTCCAATGACAGATCGCCAGACTTCAATCCGATCGAAATGGTCTAGCATCAGCTGAAGGACCATATCTGGAAAGTGGTGAAACCCTCCAAAAAGGATGAGTTGGCGAAAGGCATAATGAGTTTTTGGAACGATGTACTCACCGTGGAACGCTGCAATAAATATATAGACCATATTGCGACTGTGTTGCCCATTATGATCGCGCGTAATGGGCAAGCATCAGGAAAGTAGTACTGTACTGTAGTATTGTAAGTACAGTATGATACAGGTATGTATGGCACAGATTTTTTCTTTCCTAATAGTCAGAGTATACAGTAGTTACAGTATAGACTAGTTTGACAGTACTAACTGCATACACAATGCCATAATGCCATAATGCCATAATACAGTATGCACCTACAGTACAGTAACTGCTCAATTTTTTTCTTTCCAGAGAGAGCAGCACCAGCCATCTGGTTACATAGTATTTAACAGTAGTCAGAGTATACATTAGTTCCAGTATAGACTAGTTTGACAGTACTACAGTAACTGCCTACTATAGTCCAATGTGGAATAGCTATACAGTACACAATGCCATAATACAATATGCACCTAACTGCTCATTTTTTTTCTTTCCAGAGAAAGCAGCACCAGCCATCTAGTACTACACATCACACAATGCCATAATACAGTACGCACATAACAGCACTAATTTTTTGTTTTCTTGTCTTTTCAGGAAAAAGGGATGGCCTTGGGGGGAAGGGGGTGTGTTGTGTGCTTTCTAATCTGTTTGTACAGTCAAGTGTACAGTACTGTATATAAACAGCAGTAATGATGTAGACAAAACCTCTCCTCTCTCAATGAACTACTGTACTGTACACAGAATGAGAAAGAAGATAAAGACGGAAAAAATTATATTACTATACTGTATATATATATATATATATATATATATATATATATATATATATATATATTATAAATTATATATTATTAAATAATATTATTATAAATGTGCATTATTCATGTTTATCCATGTTTTCTAAATGTTTTCTAAAGGTTTATCCAATTTCAATCTGCCAGAAGAACTTAATAAAGACTGCATTATGTATTATTCATGATTATTTTTATTTTTGTACTTATTGGCTCCTGATAAAATAAAATAAATATTTATTTACATTCCTGCTAATCATAATAATTGACAACAACCCCCCCCCCCACACCTACAGTACACCAAAGAAAAAGAATGAATGACAAAACAACATGAATCAGTCAATGTGTTTTTTAACTCTCAATTCTCACAATGCTGTGCAAATCAGATTTACATTTCAAATTCGAGAAGGGACTTTCCAAAGCGTTACCGTAAACAAAGCCACAAAGGGTTGGGGGGGGGGGGTTGGGTGAGTCATGCGCAGTAATCAGCTAGCTCCCATCTCAAAGAGGATTACATGCAGGCGCAGTGAGGTGATTGACGCTCGGCTAGGGACGGATTAAAAACACAATGACTAGCTTCAGAAAATTAATGACTCTGTGGAGGTGTCTGTCGATAAGAGTTTGTGTGTGCGTGGGGGAGGGGGTTGCATGAAGGATTAGCTGTTCAGCAGTTCAAAGAAATTACATAGAGTAGAGTACAGTAATTTCAAAAGGCAGTTCATCATAATAATTTGATCCCTACACCCCCAAATACAGTACATAAAAAGCACACAAATCAACCATGTGCAGTCAAACGCACAGGGTCGCAGTCAAAAGCTACAGCACAGATTGAATATCGTAATATCAAGATTGTTTTTGCAGGCTTGTGGATAAAATAACAGTTAAAAAATTATATTAAAAATTTTTTTTATTATTATTTTTTTGGGCACTCAAGCAAGCAGTGGTGGGTGAAGTTACAGGCGCATGCGCAGTAATCAACTAGCTCCCATCCGAAAGAGGATTACAGTACACACAGGCACATAGAGAGGTGATACTCCGCTAGGGACTGATTAAAAACACAATGGCAAGCGTTTTATATTTATTTTTTTGTTCCTGGTAAAATAAATATTTATTTACATTCCTGCTAATCATAATCATTGACAATGTTTTTTTTAACTCTCAATTCTCACAATGCTGTGCTAATCAGATTTACATTTAAAATTCGAGACGGGATTTTCCAAAGCGTTACCGTAAACAAAGCCTCAAAGTGTTGGGGGGGGGGTTTTATATTTATATTACAACAGTATATATATTTTTTAGATTTATATTTATATTACAACAATATATATATTTTTAATATTGCTGCATATTAATAGAACAATATATTGTGTACTGTTGATCTACTGTCTCCAATATTTTGGTTATTTCAATTTATATTTATATTACAACTGTACTGTATACAGTATATATTTTTTATATGCTGCATATTGATACTGTAGAACTGTGCTGTAATACTGTAATGCTGTGCTTGTGGCCTACTGCACTGTAACTTACCGGATTGTTTTTCTTTACATTGTAGGGAGACAACTCTTCTGGTGGACAAAATAAGTGAGGAGAATGATGAGAAGAGTGCATTAAGGGTCAAATAGACTCTGCAGGAAAATCACAATCTCACTGTATCCGAGACCAGCATAAAGAAGATGAGACGCAGCATTGGATGAAATATGGACGTGTGAGGTTAGAACTGGACAGTACAGGAGGTAAAAGTGTTGTTTAGGAAACTGTACTGTACCGCTAAAATTATTTATTCCTGTCATTACAGAGCGTACCCCATGATAAGGGACGCAAACAAAATCAAAAGAGTGGTCCAGACCCAGGCATGGATCGACATTGGGGAAACTTTCCAGGATTGCATCTTCACTGATGAGTCTACTGTGTCGCTGGAGAGATTTGCAACCTTTGCATTCCACAAAAAAGGTCACATATCTACTGCTGCGGCAGAGTTTATTCGAGCATTTGCCCGTTCTCTGCCGCAGCAGTAGCCTGGCGCGCGCCCGAGAGTGACGGGCGCGCGCCGAAGCAGCGGAAGAGCGCCCTCCGATCGGGGCGCTCTCCCTACCGCTGCCGGGTCCGCCGGGTCCCCCGGAACCCCCTGCCGCTGTCCCGCGATCGCGGGACACCAGGGCTCCCTCAGGGAGCCCCTGGACGCGCGTGCAGGGGGCGCACGCTCCCGATGACGCGTGACCGCGCGTCTATGACGCACGGCACGCCGAGGGGCGGCCACTAGCAAGCCGGGAGATTTCCCGGCTTGCGGTACCGACCACACTCGAATAAAGTGTGTCGGTACTGTATGAAGCCGCGGTCAAAACACCCCATCAAGCTAGATGTGTGGGGTGCCATCTCTAGGCGTGGACCAGGATGCATTGTCATCTTTGAAGGTAAAATATATAAAATATAATATAAGCTTATGCACTGTACTGTACTAGTGTAGCCTTACTGTATGCACTGTACTGTACTATTGTACAGTTTTTTGAGCACTTTTCTTTTCTTGTTATAGGAATCATGAATAAAGGTTTCCTCCAAGACAAAATTGTGCCTGAGATAGTGGAATACACCACACGCGAGTTCCCGGATGGTCACCGTATCCTTGAGCACGGTATCAATTGGGTGAAGACGCCAGCGGAGTAAGTGCGGTAACCGTGTCTCGTTTTTTCCCCACTGTTTTTACTGTGTACTGTATCACTTAAACTAATTGTCCTTTTTTTCCAATGACAGATCGCCAGACTTCAATCCGATCTAAATGGTCTGGCATCAGCTGAAGGACCATATCCGGAAAGTGGTGAAACCCTCCAAAAATGATGAGTTGGCGAAAGGCATAATGAGTTTTTGGAACGATGTACTCACCGTGGAACGCTGCAATAAATATATAGACCATATTGCGACTGTGTTGCCCATTGTGATCGCGTGTAATGGGCAAGCATCAGGAAAGTAGTACTGTACTGTAGTATTGTAAGTACAGTATGATACAGGTAAGTATGGCACAGATTTTTTCTTTCCTAACAGTCAGAGTATACAGTAGTTACAGTATAGACTAGTTTGACAGTACTAACTACATACACAATGCCATAATGCCATAATACAGTATGCACCTTCAGTACAGTATCTGCTCATTTTATTTCTTTCCAGAGAGAGCAGCACCAGCCATCTGGTTACAAAGTATTTAAAGGTAGTCGGAGAATACAGTAGTTCCATTATAGAATAGTTTGACAGTACTACAGTAACTGCCTACTATAGTCCAATCTGGAGTAGCTATACAGTACACAATGCCATAACACAGTATGCACCTAACTGCTCATTTTTTTTCTTTCCAGAGAAAGCAGCACCAGCCATCTAGTACTACACATCACACAATGCCGTAATACAGTACGCACATAACTGCACTAATTTTTTGTTTTCTTGTCTTTTCAGGAAAAAGGGATGGCCTTGGGGGGAGGGGGGGTGTTGTGTGCATTCTAATCTGTTTGTACAGTCAAGTGTACAGTATATCAACAGCAGTAATGATGTATACAAAACCTCTCCTCTCTCAATGAACTACTGTACTGTACACAGAATGAGGAAGAAGATAAAGACGGAAAAAATTATATTACTATACTGTATATATATATATATATATATATATATATATATAAACTATTAAAATTATATATTATTAAAATAAATTATTATATAAATGCGCATTATTCATGTTTATCCATGTTTTCTAAATGTTTTATAAATGTTTATCCAATTTCAAATCTGCCAGAAGAAATTAATAAAGACTGCATTATGTATATTCATGAGTATTTTTTGGTTCCTGATAAAAATAAATAATATTTATTTTACTTCCTGCTAATATAATCATTGACACAAACCCCCCCCCCCCACACCTACAGTACACCAAAGAAAAAAAATGAATGACAAAACAACATGAATCAGTTAATGGTTTTTTTAAACTCTCAATTCTCACAATGCTGTGCAAATCAGATTTACATTTCAAATTCGAGAAAGGATTTTCCAAACCGTTACCGTAAACAAAGCCTCAAAGGGTTGGGGGGGTTGGGTGAGTCATGCGCATTAATCAGCATTAATCAGCTAGCTCCCATCTCAAAGAGGATTACACGCAGGCGCAGTGAGGCTTTTTAGCTCGGCTATGGACGGATTAAAAACACAATGACTAGCTTCAGAAAATGAATGAATGGAGGTGTCTGTCGATAAGAGTTTGTGTGTGCGTGGGGGAGGGGGTTGCATGAAGGATTAGCTGTGCAACAGTTCAAAGAAATTACATAAAGTAGAGTACAGTCATTTCAAAAGGCAGTTCATCATAATAATTTGATCCCTACACCCCAAAATACACTACATAAAAAGCACACAAATCAACCATGTGCAATCAAAGGCACAGGGTCGCAGTCAAAAGCTACAGCACAGATTGAATATCGTAATATCAAGATTTTTTTTGCAGGCTTGTGGGCACTCACTCAAACAAGCAGTGGTGGGTGAAGTTACAGGTGCATGCGCAGTAATCAGCTAGCCCCCATCCCAAAGAGGATTACAGTACACACAGGCGCATAGAGAGGTGATGCCCTGCTAGGGACTGATTAAAAACACAATGGCAAGCGTTTTATATTTTTTTTTTTTTGTTCCTTGTAAAATAAATATTTATTTAGATTCCTGCTAATTATAATCATTGACAATGGTTTTTTTAACACTCAATTCTCACAATGCTGTGCAAATCAGATTTACATTTCAAATTCGAGAAGGGATTTTCCAAAGCGTTACCGTAAACAAAGCCTCAAAGGGTTGGTTGGTGAGTCATGCGCAGTAATCAGATAGCTCCCATCTCAAAGAGGATTACACGCAGGCGCAGTGAGGCTTTTTAGCTCGGCTATGGACTGATTAAGAACACAATGTCAAGCTTCAGAAAATTAATGACTCTGTGGATGAGTCATGCGCAGTAATCAGCTAGCTCCCATCTCAAAGAGGATTACACGCAGGCACAGTGAGGCTTTTTAGCTCAGCTATGAGCGAGCCTCGTGTGTGTTCGTGGGGTAGGGGGCTACAGGGTACAACTGCATGAAGTTCAAAGATAATGACATACTGTACTTTAATTTCAAAAGGCAGTTCATCATAATAATATGATCCCTACACCCCCAAATACAGTACGTAAAAAGCACACAAATCAACCATGTGCAGTCAAACGCACAGGGTCGCAGTCAAAAACTACAGCACAGATTGAATATCGTAATACAGTATCAAGATGGTTTTTGCAGGCTTGTGGAGAAAATAAAAATAAAAAAAATAGAATAAAAAAATTATATATATTTTTTTTTTGGTCACTCAATCAAGCAAGCAGTGGTGGGCGAAGTAACAGGCGCATGCGCAATCATCACCTGCTGTCAAGCAGGAATGTGATTGAAACCAGACACACGTTCAAAGTAATGGTGTGGGAGAGATGTACTGCATTGTAGAGAAGATAAGAAGTTGAAATACCCTGCAGTGCAGTAAATTATCCTGAGCGAGGGGAGAGCGCTGTATATGCCGAAATGTGACACTGTTACAGTACTGTACACGCCTATGCGTTTCAACAATTTTCAAATGAGACATACTGTACAGTACAGCACTGCAAATGCATGTGTACTTTAAATATGCAAATTTACAATTACTGCACGCGCACACACAGACTGTGTACTGACGTAGGTTCAACCGCAAAGCTATTAGGCTTCCAAGACAACAGCTCGCAAATGCCCCCCTGAGTTTTTACATGGCATTGCAGTATTGCAGACAGCGAGAATAAAATGCTAATATCACGAACACTAAAATAACGCAATTCACTCCGGGCAAAAAAAAAACCACACCTAACCGGGATTATCTGAGAGCCACGGATCTAGCCGATTTAGACTCAGGTCGGCCGCCACTGTACCAAAAGTTGTAAATTAAAATCTGCACACCTATAGAGCCCATCTCCCAACGATTCAATGCTGGACATGATAGGCCTGCCAGGCGCTCGTATCAGTATCTTCTGAATCTTTGGAGATGGAGAAATATAGGCACTACATCATGGGCCTTGAACAGAATACCCAGTTCTAAGAGTTCCTTCAATTCGGACAGAAACATGAGGGTGAGATCCGTTCGCAATTTGGAATAAAAATGAATGTCATGCACTTATCAAAGGGATTCCTTTGCATCTCACCTTATTAAAGCTGCAGTTCAGTCTTTTATTTTTTTTAAATTTATTTTTTTACTTCAATAGTTTCATGTGTGCAATCTCTAATTACCTAAAGAACTGTATAGCTGCAGGTCAATTTGTTCTCCATGTATTGATAGGCGAAATTTGGTGACATAATTAGAGCTGGCATATGTTTATATTCTGCCTCTGTCACTCAGTGGAAGCTCATGAATGTTCATGAGCACTCCTGCACTGACATGTGCTAGAGGGAGGGCAGGACTGACAAAGGGGTGTGCCAGAGCTTGTGACAGGACATGAAGGAGCAGTGCCTTAGCAAATGGCTGTTAAAATAGAATACAAGATAATTGGTCTTTCAAAGTTGTTTTTTTAAAAACAGAAAATGCTAAAAGTATTTTTTCTTACTACAGAACTGATTTATTAAAAAAACACACATGCAGGATATTGACTGAACTGCAGCTATAAGTAGAGCCGATAGTTTCTGTGTCTTTCTGTTCATAATGTGAATCATTAAACAATGTTCCTTACACACTGTGGCACTGAAGGGTATTATATGGAAAAGCAGTAGTAGAGTAAATAAAAGTTACCATTACGCATGGGCATTGTACCGGTGTATTCATTTTAAAATTGGTATTTGATTGTTTTTTTAATATGTTTTTTATTCTAAGAAAATGTCCATGTTAGATTTGGTTTTTGTAAAAACTTGATTTGTTTGGTTTTTCTTTTATAGAAAATTACGGGGGAAACTCAACAGGCAGGAAAATGGTACAATAACATCAGAAAGCATAACAGCACATTTTAAACCACGTGGCTAGTTTGCTAGCAGAGATTAGAGAGAAGTCCCATGATGCTACAGTGTATTTAGGAGACAAACACTTTACTCAATAGCAGTGTATTGTAACAGTGTTAAACCTACGGGAAATTATTAGCTACATTAGTATACTGTACAAGCAGAAATTAGATGGCGCTGACTGTATTTTTCAAATGGATTTGGGCAGATTCACCCATCTCTAGTCCTAGCGCGCAGAGAGATTCTCAGCCTTAAATATATGTAAACACCCATGTGATACAATAAACCTAGGTGGCCACCATATTGAAAAACTCTGTGTACAACAAAGTGGGACAGTTGTGAATGTGCAGATATAACATGTTTAGTTACAGTACATTACATACAATCAAAAAAATCAAGAAAAACAAAGCCGGAATTATATAGTAAAGTAACACAATTATAAGAATAAAAGAGCAATTACAATACAGACAACTGCAATAATTACATACTAAGTCAAACATAGCCATATAATACAGAGAGAGCAATCTAACATACTGTATCTTCATAATGTTGCTTGTGGTCTAGGAAAGAGACCTTCATAGTAACACACTTCCTGAATCCTAACAGCTTGCCAATAAATCTGTGCAACCACATATAAAGTAATTGCATTAGTATGTTGTTAACAAGTTGATTAGATGCTAAAAATAACAATGACAAGAACAAAGGCAGATGTTGATTACACCAGAAAAAAAGCAAAACAATGAAAGGAACTAAAGAGAGATTAGTGGTACTGCATGGTATCTACAGTGGTGTGAAAAAGAAAGTACACTCTCTTTGAATTCTATGGTTTTACATATCAGGACAACAATCATTTGTTCCTTAGCAGGTCTTAAAATGAGGTAAATACAACCTCAGATGAACAACAACACATGACATATTACACCGTGTCATGATTTATTTAACAAAAATAAAGCCAAAATGGAGAAGCCATGTGTGAAAAACTAAGTATACCGTATGATTCAATAGCATGTAGAACCACCTTTAGCAGCAATAACTTGAAGTAATCGTTTTCTGTATGACTTTATCAGAATCTCAAATCAGAATCTCAAATCGTTGTGAAGGAATTTTGGCCCACTCTTCTTTACAACATTGCTTCAGTTCATTGAGGTTTATGGGCATTTGTTATGCACAGCTCTCTTAAGGTCCTGCCACAGCATTTCAATCGGGTTGAGGTCTGGACTTTGACTGGGCCATTGCAACACCTTGATTCTTTTCTTTTTCAGCCATTCTGTTGTAGATTTGCTGGTGTGCTTGGGATCATTGCCCTGTTGCATGACCCAATTTCAGCCAAGCTTTAGCTGTCGGACAGATGGCCTCACATTTGACTCTAGAATACTTTGGTATACAGAGGTGTTCATGGTCGACTTAATGACTGCAGGGTTCCCAGGTCCTGTGGCTGCAAAACAAGCCCAAATTATCACCCCCCACCACCGTGCTTGATAGTTGGTATGAGGTGTTTTTGCTGATATGCTGTGTTTGGTTTTTGCCAAATGTGGAGCTATGCATTATGGCCAAACATCTCCACTTTGGTCTCGTCTGTACAAAGGACATTGTTCCAGAAGTCTTGTGGTTTGTTCAGATGCAACTTTGCAAACCTAAGCCGTGCTGCCATGTTATTTTTAGAGAGAATAGGCTTTCTCCTGGCAACCCTTCCAAACAAACCATACTTGTTAAGTCTTTTTCTAATTGTACTGGCATGAACTTTAACATTTAACATGCTAACTGAGCCCTGTAGAGTCTGAGATGTAACTCTTGGGTTTTTTGACGTTTCTCTGAGCTTTGCATGGTCTGACCTTGGGGTGAATTTGCTGGAACATCCACTCCTGGGAAGATTGGCAACTGTCTTGAATGTTTTCCACTTTTGAATAATCTTTCTCACTGTAGAATGATGAACTTTAAATTGTTTGAAAATGGCCCTTCCCAGATTGATGGGCAGCAACAATTGCTTCTCTAAGATCATTGCTGATGTCTTTCCTCCTTGGCATTGTGTTAACACACACCTGAATGCTCCAGACCAGCAAACTGCTAAAACCTCGGATTTTATAGAGGTGGTCACACTTGCTGCTGATCAATTAATCAAGGGCATTTGATTAGCCAAACCTGTCTGCTACTTAGCATCTTAATTCCTATGCAAGCAGTATGGGTGAAAAAATTGGAGCCAAATTTACGGGTCCATCCTGCAGATGAGTAACCTGGAACAATAGTACAATATGACATCAACAACCAGTAACAATGGTATACCGTTAATGCACACGCGGGTTTTTACCCACCCACCTTGGAATGTTGATAACAATAACATGGATTACTCCAAGAGGAAGAATCCCTTTTAATTGTAATGCCGAGGATCAGGTTTCTTCATAATTCTACTCCCAGTGTCAAACACCTGGACAAAATATACCCTTTTTGTAAAGCATACTTCACCCATTTGGGGGGATCATATCCTGATGACTCATCGGATGATTCAGACCGACAGTATAACACTTTACCCAGTCTACCTCTAAAGGCCTGCGAGAATGGGGTAGACCCTTTAGAGTGAACTATACTGAACACAGAAACTTCCCCATCTGAGTAAATACACCACAAAACTAGACTGGCAGTTGACATAGGTCTTAATAAAATGTTTTTTTTTGCCAGGACATGGATGTGTAAAAATACACCCTTTTAAAACACCATTACAGTGTACACACTGTCCACAGGGAAACCTACCTTGTGCCTTCTGAAGCCATGTTCTACTGCCAGAAGATTGAGATTGCTTTTAAAAGCCTGTCAATACCAATCTGTCCTTTAAGTTCCTGATTCAACTACTGTATACGACATCAGAGGTTGTAAACAAAAAGTATCAGCGATTTTATCATCACTTGGCAAACATATCAACATTTTTTTATAATAAAACGGATCTCATTTGACATCATGTGAGTTTGGTGTTAGTAAAACAGTTTCTCCATCTTCCTATGGGATTAACCTCTTAACACATATAAGTAGCTTACTATACGGTACAGTAGATCCTTAATGTTGCATGGATGGCAGCTACCTGACAAAAAAAGGGATTTCCTATCAGTAGGTTTAACATACAGTATACATCTGTTTCCGAGATGTTGTAGGATTTAATCACCATGACATCTAGGAAATTGATTTTGGGTCCACTAGTGTTAGCTGTAAATTGGATAGTACCGTGACTGTTATCGAGTAGTCTCAGAGAGTAATTAAATAATGTCTGTTCACTCTGTCAAATCAGGAATATAACGAAACAAAACACAATCTTGTTCATGGAAGAAAGACAGGGGAATGGTAAACAAAATAACAGGTTTGTGTATGTATGGCAATCACTTTACGCAACAGCGGAGTAATGCAAATGTGTCAAACCAAAGAGAATTATTGTCTAGCACACTAGCAGAAAATACATGGTTCCTTGGAAGGTGAAACGCGTAGAGTGTCGCTAGTCAACGCATCACACAGCTGACCGGAACCTTGTATCCTGCTGACGTCACTTCCGGTATCGCCGAAACGCATCCGTGAGACGCACGCCACACAGAGAAGCAGAGTACAGGGGAAGCAGAGAATCTATCCTTCAGCCAAGATCCAGTTGTGAGATCTAAATGCCTGTTTAATTCTTGAACCATGTGAGTGCATTGCATCTTACCTATTCCTATAAATGTTTGCATACAGTCTGCAATATGTCCTGGTTTCTTTTGGTCTTATAAGGGCATACCGAGGTGTACATCCATACCACCGCAGCTAAAAGATACCATTACGTGTACTCATTCCATCTCACATTTGTGAGTATTCTACCTAAAGATTTTAAGAAAACATTTTCACTGTTATTACAACAATACTGCACCATTAGAATATGTTTTCTATTTCCACATGTTTGCGCTTCCCAACAATCAATACTTCATCTACTTCACATTGGATTGAGAGAGAGATCCCACCACCGGGTCACAGTAGCATTCAGCATATGTGTTTGTATTTAAAATTGTTATTTTCACCACTGCACTGATTTTCGTTGCACAGAGATAATTAGAGCGCCACTATTGATATATTCACTTTTCACCAGTGCTATGTGTATGCCTGGCCTAATAATGTATGCTATAACTAATGATTATTTAATGTAAGAGTTTTCAAAAACTGAGTGTTATTTGCAAGGGCTAGTGTACTAGCAGAAAGAAGATGGTGCTATCTGTATTCTGTATGACAAACACCTTACACAATACAGGTGCACTGTAACAGTGTTAATCCTACTGGAAATAATTGGCTAGTATACTAGTTGAGAGAAGATGGTGCTATCTGTTAGCCAAACAATTTCAGTAACACTGGTGTACTGTAACAGTGTAAAGAAATATAACTTATTGGCTGGTATATTAGTAGAGAGAAGATGGTGCTATCTGTGTGCCAAATACTTTACCAAACACCAGTGTTCAGATGTAGCCAGCCGTACTGTTCACCTGATCATGGGTGAAATGCTGGAAAGCCGAGGCCCTGGGGCAGTACGGTGTTGCGAGGATCCATTCTTTTCTTTGGTACCTTGCGCAGTGTTAATCCTTACGGGCTGCCTTTGGTGCGGACCCTCTTGCCACGTTCATGGCACTCACAGCAATGCAAACGGCATGTCCGGATACATCTGTCATTTAACAGTGTTAAATCTACTGGAAATGCAATCTAACCATTACTAAGGGAAACAAGCATAATTACCTCCCCCTCATAGGAGTGAGAGCTTCCAAGGGAAGAATTACAGAGTAACCATATTGTTTGACACCAGTAATGTTTGAAGTAAAATCTGTCTGATCTATGGTGATCAATATGAATGGCTGTGAATAAAGCTCTTTTTTGTACCATAAAACATCCTGGTGCCCATCATTATCCTATCTGCATATCCACACTTGCATGGACCTAGCACCCCGAACAGGTATTAGAGACTGAGCACACACATATATATATATATGATAACCATGACAATGGATGAATACACAGCTGGGTGATTAGCAGTATGGAGGTATCTTATGTAAGCTTAATCAACACATGACATCAGAGCTGCAGGTTTCTTGTGTTAATTTAATTGGGTGATGGTGATTGGTTAATTGACTTTCAGTGTTTGATGTATAAATACAGTATGTGGTGAACTGTGTCATTCTCCCTTTGTATCCCCCTGAGGAAGGTCCCATTCTGTAGGACCGAAACGTTGGGTTTCTGGATGTATTTTTGCTTTCACTAATACACTTTGATTTTCAACACTGAGTGCTGTCTCTTGTTTACCAATCCTTGGAACGGTAACGTATAACTACATTCTCTATATGGGACGTGCACCTGTGGCTTACCAGCACCTATTGGAGTGCCAACTGCCTTATCTGACTATATATATATATACAGTTGATAGCAAATAAAAAGATCACTTGTGAGCACATTCACATGTCTTAGGAAGTTCTGCACCCCTGCCTTTCACCATTATATCCAGCATATAGCGCTTCCACTGCAGCAAGGGATTCTGGGAAATGACATGCAAATGAGCACACAATGTTTCACCTTTTGTCTGAAAATCCATTGTTACATGGAGCCCATATAAGCTAATGCTCGCTGTTAACACCGCTTTTAAAGCACATCATGGGAATCAGATGCAAAGCCAGAGAAACCATTCACAGGACATCACTGTGTGTTATAATATATATATATATATATATATGTATATGTAGTATATATATATATATTTTTTCTGTTACAATTTTTCAGATATATTTTTCTGATTTAGGTAGGTTTTGACATTGCATATTTATTGGTAGTGTATGCGGTATTTCGTTTTCTGTGTATGTTATATATATATAAGCATGGCAGGCAGGGTCAGCAGCAGCAGCAAAAATTAACCACTCGTGAGAAGGTTTAGCTGCCGAAACGCGTTTAGTGGGCTAATTTTATTTTTTGCTGCTGCTGACCCTGCCTGCCTATGCTTTATTTTGGACTATCATAATGTCCTACACGTATGGACTTTAAGGGGACTGTGCTGTGCTGACCCATGATTGCAGTACAATTGTACCAAGGAGCTGAGTATCATTTTCATCCCATCCCTTTTTTCCCATTTGCTTCATTTATTTAGTTTGGGTCACTAAATGAACTCATTATAGGGCTCCCTTGCTATAGTATTATCTGAGTGGCAATAGGTTTATATTGTGTTATTTACATTCATACTGCCATTAGTAAAGCACTTAGTGTTTTTTGTATTTCTGCTGTTTTTTTTGTAGACCGATGATGTCTTTTAAACCTATTATACATATGGTGACCGCCGGTCTGTTTTGCTTATTGCGGGAATTTCGGTTCCCTCAGTGAGCTAGTAGTTTGAGGATATCATCTTCCATATTTTTGGGTCTATTATATTGTGTCTTAGTATATTCTCTTTGTTTTGTCCACTTATTTTTCTTTATTTTTAGTCAGGCAGGCTCTTCAGTTAGTTGTTGTATGTCTGTTATTTTTTTGATTAATTAAAGTACCTTTCTATTTTTGCAAACATTTGTCTGAGTGTCCTTTAGAGTTTTCTTTTGGTGTTTCCATATATATATACTGTGAAGATAATGCACTAGGGGGGTGCGCTTTTTCTTATCTTTCTCATATATATATATATATATATAATATATACTATATATATATATATATATATATATATATATATGAGAAAGATAAGAAAAAGCGCACCCCCTAGTGCATTATCTTCATAGTAAAGAAGATAATTGTTTTAATGAAGAAGTGGAAGGCAATGCACACATACAAGAAATACATAAGCAACATTCACATAAAGGTATATTTGGAAGCCTTAAATGACTAGCCGGTTAGATGGAAAATGGGGGCACATCCAAAACTCACTGCGACTGCATTGGGCAGATGGCGTCTCTCAGACAGTTCAGAGCTCGTGATAGTTGGTAAGCTGCTAGTTGGAGCTGCTGCGGGAGCCTCCTCCACACAACAGCCAGAATACAGGCACCAAAGATCAATAGAAGTCTCTCCAAGAGACCCCCCTGACGAAGTTCACTGTCGTGGACGAAACACATAGGGCTGACGTCACTGGACTCTCGCGGTGCTTCCGAGCTACTCTTGCCCTTCCACTTCTTCATTGAAATAATTATCTTCTTTACTGTGAAGATAATGCACTAGGGGGTGCGCTTTTTCTTTTCTTTCTCATTTCAGCATCTGTGAAAGTGATTCTTCCTTTGGATCCGGCTGCCCCCCGCTATTGAATTTTGGTGTTTAGGTTCTCCCCTGTTTGAAGACTGATTAAGTATTTCCTGGAATATCAAGTTTTCATTTTTATTTTCCATTTTTGGTGTTACATATTCATCCCTTTGATGACATCTATATTGTTATTGCGCTGTGTTGTCTTTTAATATATATATACCTAAACAGTGCATCCAAACCCATAGCACAGGCGTATGTCCATAGATAATGAATCAGTGAACAAAATTGTATAACGCAGAAGTTACTCTTGCCCAACTAGTATTAAGATATATTCAGTGAGTTAAGAGTATCACATAAACTTGATTGAAGAACAAGAGTCCTGTTGAATAAGTAGTAGCAGCCAGTAGCATGACTTAGTTGTGTGATACATAAACATTGTAGCAGTACTCACTGTCTTTCTTTTGTAGGCAGAGTGGCTTGAACTGCACGGCGTGCTCCAATCCAAACAGCAGCATGGGAAGAACAGGAAACAGAATGGCGGTGCACAGCCAAAGTAAGCTCCATCAGGCAAGGTAATGGCAATAAAATTTCTATTTATTGGCACAATATGATTTAGAAAAAAAAAAAAATACTCCAACGCATTTCACGCACGAGGCGCTTTATCAAAGAGACTATATATATATCTAGCTCGATGTAAACTCCCTAGAGCTCGGCAAGGAGGGTTAAACTAGTATACTTTACGCAAAACCTGTGTACTGTAACGGTGGTAACAGAATGTAATATTATTGGCTGGTGTACTAGCAGAGAGTAATGTTATCTGCATTATATCCAGTCTCAACATGTTTGAACCTTGTTTTAATTTTTTTTCAACATTTGGTTAATGGGGAGCTAAACATTTTCTGGAAATCCACATTTTCACCAATAATTCTCAGTTATTCAAACAAATTGAAGCTCACTCATAATTCGCAAGCAATACACCAAACATTATTATTCCTTTAAATGTAAGTAGAAGAATCAGGAGAACAAGAAGAAGGCGTTTGATATTTTCCAAAACACTCCAAATACTATGCAATACATATTTTATTCATTGTTTAATCCTTGTTGTATTCTTGTTTTGCTGTTTTGCAGGCGGATGATCATCAACATTGTGTTCATGCAGCAAAGACATCTAGCGATACTGTCAAATAATGTGCTGTAATTCATGCACCGACAGTATTTTCTTCCCTAAATAACACTGTCACAATTAATAAACATTTAAACATGTAAAAGAGACAGCAAGAAGAAAATTTCAGTGGCAAAAGATTGTATTATATCAAAAAATGTCATATTTTAGTCTTTGTTTAATTCTTGTTTTCATTCATGGTTTGTAGGTTTGTTAGGCTGATGAGCATCAACCCCGCGTGTGGAAAGAAAACACATCCAGCGATACTGTCAGGAAATGTTATGTAATTCCTGCATCTCTTTGTTTATGTCAATAGCTATATGGGGAATGCGTTCATACAGTTCTTACATACTCTATATTTCTGTATACAACAACAAAGTCCCAATGCAAAGTCCAAATGACAAAGTAAATAGTTAAATACTTATCTGTTTGTCTTCTCATAAGCGAGGTTCAGTTAGTTAAACTCTTTGGCCAAAGCGTTATAAGCCTGCAGCCACCTCACGGCATGAACACCATGCACGCCCTTTCACTAACTGTGAAACTTCAGTCTGCCACAGGTGCATGAACGAACCTGCTACTTAAAAAGTGGGAAGGGTGAGCTATGAAGCAGGGAGGAAGGGTCACTAACCTCCAAACAAATGCTACCAGTTGACAATTAATAAACACAAACAACACCCACTATATATCTATATTATATAATATAATAGATATATATATTATATATATATATATATATATATATATCTATATATATAATATATATACATAGATATAGATATAGATATATAGAGAGTATATCGATATAGACATAGATATCTATTTTATATATATATATATAATAGAATATATAGCTGTAACGGGTATTCCACCCCACCCAATCGCATATATAGTGTGGGTGAGTAGAACATGCGGTGTTACCGGTGTGGTGCGTATACCTGCAGGCTCACAGGAGGTCTGAGCCTCCGCTAGTGAGAGCCTGGGGTGAATCCTCTGGAACGTATCTTCTTTCAGCGCCTCCACCTATGTAGGATTCTAGGGAAGTGTAGAATGACCCTAACATAGGAACCCACTCAGAAACCACACACACAGTGATTATATAACTAATGACTTTACTAACAAATAATAATAACCTGTGTCCCTCTCACGAGGAGACACTAACAGTGACGTCTCACAGGACGATTCCCCAACACTAGGTGATCCCACCCAGTGTCCCAAGAACCCCACCCAATGTCCCGTACTCCTACAGAGATAGTCAATGGGTGACTGCGCAGTCACTAAGAACCTCTAGGCCTGATGGTGCACATATGATGGTATAATACCTGCCGAGCACTCCGGTGCTCGGGTCAGCAACAATATTCTCAAAGGATCAGTCGGGCGATGCCTCCTTCTGATCCTTCAACCGCACTCCTTGTACGTGGGCCACTAGAGCGGTCCCACTCCGGAACAGTCTCTGTGGACCCCAACGTGGGTCCAACCGCTTCACGGAAACAACAATACTTCTCTATGTCCCTACCTATATAAGGGACACGTGCTGCAGTTTAGGCCGTCCCTATAATACAGCAACCTATGGTGGCTTGGGATACTCCTATGGGCCTAAAGGGTTAGGACCTGTCCCACTCCCCTAACTACCCACGTCCCTAAGCCTCTCTAACGCTAACAGCCAACGTGCTGCGCAACAAGGTGCCTGCCTGTCAGACCTCACAGCACTGCCCGCTGTGACTCTGACAAGGCAGCACTCCAAACTGGGGGCCGCGTCCCTATCTAGGACCTCCCTAAGCAATTACCCACTCAACTAGTGGTGAGTTGGGGCCTACCTGGGATGTAGGTACCTATATGGGGCAGAAGCTGCACTCGCTCCCCGCCCCCTTCCTTCCCTACAGCTCCCTGACTCCAACTCTCTTAACTGCAGACTTCCAACTACTGGAGTGACAGGGTCCCTTACTCTAAGGCAGTCCCTGGCAACACTCCTATCTTGGGTAAACCAGAGCTATCTTGGACCAAGGGGGTGCTGGCCTAATACAGGGGAGTCCCTCTCTCCTGCACCCTACCTCCTTCCCTTGTCTGCTCCTTCCTCTGACTTTGCTCTGACTGACAACACAGATCTCTGCCCGCGAAATGTATCCAATCTATCCAGGGCAGTCCTGCAGCCCTATTGTCTCCTATGAGGCACCTGGTGCCTCCCTCGCTAAGCACTATGGGAATTGTAGTCCCGAGACACTTACAATAACATTGGGGCCGCGTGCGCGCCCTCCCTCTGCCTACACTAAGCCCTAATGGCCGCCACAACCTCTCACTAGCTATCCCTACTCTCGCGCGACTCTCCTGCGCCTTCCCTGCCCTCACGCAACTGTTCCCTGCCTCTCACAGCCTCCCTGCGCATGCGCGAGCTATCGGGGCCGCCTGGGACCTACTGCGCATGCGCGAACCGGCGCAACATGGCGGCACCCTTGGCAAGAGCCGCCGGAGATCTCCTGCACTCCGGCGAGCTCCCTCTTCGGCCCCCACCCTCCGGAATGGCCGTCGGGTCTGCCGCTGGCCTCTGGCAGTACCCGACAGCGTCCGTGGCCACGGAGGCTCCCTGGGGGGTTGAGGAGAGAAAAAGGTGACCTGGCTACATATATATATATATAGATATATATATATATGATTTGGATGATTTGGTTAACAAACAAGTGGTGTCCTTTGAAAAGGTAGGGTTGCAGATTGGAGGAAAAATACCAGTAGGTACCCATCGCGTAGAAGAGATCAATCTAAATCCTATAGACGGGCATATGAATCCAGGGATCCTCCTAGAGAACAACAAGTATGTCCTATTAGGACTAATAAGGGAAGTTCAGAAGTTGCAACTAGTATGGCTTTTTCTAATAATGAAGATGAGTCTGGTAAGTCCTCATATGCATGTTCCACTGAGAATAGATTTTCACCATAAGGATTGGATGAATCAATCACTAACGAACATAAAATTGGCATACATGGTGAGACCAGGGGAGGGACAAAACCAAAAACTTTGGTGTGTACCGATGCCAAACCACTGTCTAGAGTAACTGCTGCCACTGCTACTTGTTTCTCGTCTTCCACTTCTTTTTTATGGACATCCCAAGGTGAGTGTGTACAAAAGGAGAAGACATACCCACTTTGGGACAAACAACAGAACTATCACGGGTCGAAATGAGATCCTTCCCGGAGAAGAAAACGACGTTCAGAGGAACAAGAGCAGGGCAGCATTGCGAAATAGCGAAAATGAACAAACGATTAAGGGAGGAACCACAAAAGTATGGTATTTTCAATTTATCATCACGTATGTTTTCTTCTCAAAAAAACTCGCTTTTGGCAAAGGGTTAATCATTTTCACCAAATTCAAAATCTGATCATTTTGAATTATTTATGGATTTAAATAAATGTATCCGTAAAAAATTCTCTAAAGAGATACTTTATTATGAAGGATCTTCGTGAAGTACCTGTACTTGACTTTAATATACAGGAGGTAGCATGTATACAGGCTTTAACATCGTTATTGACAGATTCAGCTCCTGTAACAAATTTATGTGACTATGGTTTAATACAGGGAGGACAGTCTTTATAATCTATTTATGATCGGGTGTCTGTTACTGATTTGGTGGATGAGTCACAATTTACTATTCATCCATCATTTTCTGTGGATGAACCCGTTATTAAGTGTTCACCATTTGGGCCCAAATCTCTCTTTTTCCCCTACCAGTCCAAGGGCAGTTATATAGAGACATTTTATACCTTGGTTCTCCAAGATTTGGAGAATTTATGTTCCAGACTCTTGGCTAGAAGAAATATATCTCCCCTTGAAGTGGCTGCTCTAAAAGAGTTTAGGGACCTGGACCATATTGTCATTCGCCAGGCTGATAAGGGAGGTGATAGTAGAGTGAGTGTAGTGCTCAACAATCAGACCTGGTTCCGTCTGTAGAGAGTATATGAATGAGTATCCAGATGAAGATGGAGTGTCCACAGTATAACAATATAATTGAGCTTGAGGGGATAAATGTCCAGTGGAGTCCACGTGACACCCACATCAATTGACACTTCAATAAACACCCAACCAGAATGTAGATATATGTATAATAATGTCCGTTATGTACAGGAGATATCTCAAGGCACTGCGGCTCCTTTACCTGTACACTCCAAGGGACACTCCCATCGTCTGTGGCGTGCAGTCCATCCAGGTGTAGATTCAGAGTTGTAGAGGATGTAGATAGAGCACAGCCAGGGAAATCCTGCTTCTGGTATCCAAAGAAGGGAAAAAATAGCCAGGCAACTCCAAACTAAATAAATGATCAATTTATTGCAAGCTAGAGATACAATAAAAACGGACTACATGAACGCTCCTGCGCGTTCCAGCCTCTCTTCCCTCACTGGAAAATCCCTGCTCTACGTGGGATGCGGACTCAGTCGTTTGCCCGCTCACTCCTCCTCACAGTACCCATCTGTGGGCTCAGGACCAGGGTTATGTAGTTCCTCGATTTTCAATCCATGGTACACTTAAGCTCCAGCCCGGCCAGCCTTCCCTCACTCACCACTTCCGCGTCCCGTGGGGTTTATAGGGGGTAGAAGGGGTGGGGTGAAGGGGGTACTTTCCCCAGGGTGGGTGGTTAGGCCTACTGGGAAAGTTGTGGGAGGGATTAACCCCTTCATTACCTTAGTGGTTACTACTGCTAAGGTAATGAAGGGGTTAACCACTCCCACTACCCACCTGAGAGGCCTAACCACCCACCCCAGGGCTTCCTGCTTCACCCATCCCCTCTACCCCTAATAAACATAAAATACAATACAACAACCAATACGATCCAATATTCCCATTTCCAGCGTGGTTACTTATGCCAACAATGGGAGCAAAAATAACCCTAATGTCAATGAATGGGCACCCTACTACCCACCCATTCTACCCCCAACAACCCACCCACCCCAATATATACAGTACAGTAATGGGCAAAATACATATTATCCAGATATGTATCAAATAATAGTGCATTTGCCCATTAAAAAAAAAACATTATCTAGTCAGCATATAGTAAATAAAAGTTGTACTTACTGCTGCAAGGATGGAGGCGGCCATTGTCCTCCTCGTCCTCAGTTGTCACCAAAAGCAAAATAAAAACAACTGACTACTGGCCTGTAACCCCTTAATCACCGAAGCGGATATTAACCACTATGGTAATAAACAGGTAACCCCCCTCCCGCTGCTGACCTGGAGGCCTAACCACCATCCCCGGGGCAAGCACCACTATCCCTTACCCCATCTATCCATTGGTTGTCACTGTGGTAAATCATGCCCACAATATGGGCATGGATTGCCACAATGTCAATGAAGGCCAACCTAAAAATGTAAAAACCACAACATAAAATATATTTTTATTCAATAAAAACAAACATTTGCCAAAAAATGCATTGATTGGCACTGTGTTAAACAGTACCCACAATATGGGCATGGATTGCCTCAATGGCAATGAATGGATTCTAATTTTCATACACAATGTGAAAATTAACACTGATACAGTATATAACGACAATAAAAAGAACACTCACAATATGGCTTTATTATATATAGGTTGTAGGTTGAAAAATGCATTTGGTGTTAAACACTTGTAAAACATGTTTTAATGTATTATCCATTAGTAAATGTAGACCTTTATGGTTAATGCTCCATTAATAACCTCATTTTCAGCAATAGTTACTGTATATAATACAAACAATTGTCAATTGAAGGCTCTAAGTCAAAGTTGTTGGTGCAACACAAACAAAGATTTCAAATGAAAGGATTTAAAGTGCAAATACTGTATACAGTATATTAAAAAAAATCTTCCCTCCTATAATTTTGCCATATGGTCTAAACATTCAGGACATTGAGTATCTCATGTTTTCCGGGTAGAAACAGGCAGATGTTTGAATGAAGGAGTTCAAAATCCATTCTAAATCAATTTAGCAAAACATTTTCGTGCCTCAGAGGATATTATCTTGCTAATGCAAACATGTAAGCAGAAGTCAATTGCTGAAAATGATTTCTTATGTAAAATAGTCAATAGTTTTCAATAATAGCTGATGTCTTACTCTTGCCCCCCTGCCATACACTTATATTTGTATTTATACCCTTTATATTTCTCTCTTTCATGTACAAGCAATGGAAAAGAAATAACTCCTCTGAGCTCAGATTTCCATATGTATTATATCAGTATGTTATTATCTTCCATTTCTGGTTGTTGTTTTTTTTACCAAAGTCTTTTTTTAATTTTATCATGTATTATATTAAAATGTAGAATATGTTATCCCATCGTAAATAAACAATACTATTTTTGAATGCTGCTATGCAGTATTTGATGCAAGAAATAGAACAGGAGCAGTGGTCCATTAAAAGTTGGATGAGGACATCAATGGTGACAATTACTATACCTGCCAACTAACACCAGGTTCAAAGTGGGATAATGATCCAGACCCGAGATTGGGTTTCCATGTCTAGAGTTCCAAATGCTGAAGAATGCTTGGATAAGATCCTTATCACACTGAATTTAGTTGGCAGGTACGGTATGCGTCCCATCCCTCCTATTGGTGGCACATACCATTTCCACCCATCTTCAATATTGCTCACAGCACATCCACCATTTCCCTCTGAACATCATATATATATATATATATATATATATATATCTCTATATATATCTATATATAATATATATATTATATATATATATTATATATATATATATATATATATATATTATATATATATATAGATATATATATTATATTATATATATAACGAAAAACAAAAGAGCGTCCCAAATCAGCACTCAAGTATACTCAGACAAATATCAAAGAAAAATGATTTATTAAATGGCACAAATAATCAAACATAAAATACAAAAAATATTAAAACCACCCTGACTTCCTCCTGTGATAGATATGTATCAGACAGGGGAAATCCCCTATGAAGATCTACTGATGGACCCCTAATACCCAGGAAGGGAAGAAAAGCCTATACGCAAAATATATGTAGAACAAGGGGTTAACAATAACCCCTTGAACTTACAAGGCCAGCCTCACCCCTAGTTCATATAAAACCACACAGCAAGCATAGATAACACGTGCACCAAATTGCCTAATACATGCTGATGTCAAATCCATATGTTATATACATATACCGTAAATGCAGTTGGTATAATCAAAGCAAACCAGGCACCAGGAGCTCCTGTTTTTCTCTGACTCCCCTGCGGATGGACACCTTAATTGGAAGATCTTTACCCTTTGAACATTTTACTATCACAGTGTGGCATGGATGGTCTCATGGACTATGGTAATTGATGTGAACTGTGAACCATTGTTGATCCCATACTAACAGTTTCTTTTTGGTACTGTGCCTGGTTTGCCTTGATTATACCAACTGCATTTACGGTGTATGTATATAACATATGTATTTGACATCAGCAAGTATTAGGCAATTTGGTGCATTTGTCATCTATGCTTGCTGTGTGGTTATATATATATATATATATATATATATATATATATATATGCAAATATAGCTGTATGCTCATCTGCATGTCTTAGGCAGGTCTGCAACCCCGCCTTTCCCCATCATCACCCAC
>WSYH01003932.1:0-59440 GCA_036426205.1 Ascaphus truei
TTTTACACTCAACCTAATGTTAAACATGCCTCTTAGCCAGTAGTGAATCATATATTAGGTTTTTCATTGTTGGGGGAGCTGGAGGCAGCATCTGCGCATGCGCCGATGCGGGGAGTAGGAAGGGAGCCTACGCAGCTCTCGGAGGCGTGCTCTCAGTGTGGAGGCCGTCATGAGAGGCGTGCTGTGCGTGATGAGCGCGGCTGGGGCCTGCGTGGACTCCCAGAATGCTCCGGCGCGCGGCGCATGCGGCGGTCCTATTCCCATTGGTCTGGATGAGCCTTGATGACGCCCCCATTATTGTGGCGCTAAAACCCGGCGGGCAGCTGTATTTATAACCTATAGATATTGTAGTATACAGCACTCTCTTGAAAAGTTGTCTTTTAATACGAACGTCGTTGAAGTTTGTGCTCCCACATCCAGATGATCTACTAATAAAGGATTTTTATTGCAAGACCTGCTCTTATCATCCTTGCTGTGCGCTGCATACCCTATCCATGTGATTGCAGCTCCTTAGACTACTGGGGGGGGGGGATCAGGGGAACCCCTGCTATATACAAAAATGTGTGAGTACTGTAAATTATCTTACTAGAAGATGACACTTTTAATTAGAAAGTATAATACTGTGTAACGGGTATTCCCTCTATCCCAATCACAGATACCGTGTGTGTGGGTGGAAACCTATGTGTTACCAGGTATGGTGCAGTATACCTGTCAGGCTCACAGGAGGTCTGAGCCTCCGCCAGTGAGAGCTTGGGGTGAATCCTCTGGAACGTTCTCGGTTTCAGCGCCTCCACCTGTGTAGGGTTCTAGAAATGTAGAAGGTTGCCTACACAAGACCCACATATACAATAAGTACATACACGAGGATGTATATCACCCATTTATATATATATATATATGCAGCAAGTAACACACTCTTAATAACATAGACTACTAACACTCCCCCGAGAGGGTAACTCCATCATGTAACTCAGTCCTCAGTGTCCTTCACTCCACTAGGAGTGTACCTACCCCCCACCGTGTATCCCCACACCGTGTCCAGAGCCTAACCCCTTTGTATGTTCAGTCCCTTTTTGAGAGATACTAATAAGGGTGACTGCGCAGTCACTAACTAATGGAACTGTTGGTGCACTTGTAGAGTTAGAGTACCTGCCGAGCACTCCAGTGCTCGGATCTGCAACTGCTTCGAAAAGGATCTGTTGCTCGGTGATTCCGTCTGATCCTGTGGTTCCTTGCACGGGGTCAGCCAGGGGCGATCCCACCCTGGAAATAGTCTCTGTCTCTGGGCACTGACTTGAGCCCAAGTCTCTTTTCAGGAAGCGCAGCGTCCGCTGTGTCCCTATCTATCACTGGCACTAATGTGACAAGTCCCTAACCTAGGGCCTGTCCCTATAGCACCACAAGCTGGGGGAGTTCAGGACCTATTCGGGCCTAGGGGGTTACTGGCATAATGCAGTGGGTCACAGACCCCTGCACTCACCTCCTTCCCCTAGCTCTCCTGGTCCAGCACTGACTTGCGTGGTCCCAGCGCGTGAAATGTATCTATTCCCTGCAAGCAGGGATCTCCCGCAGCCCTATTGGCTCCCTGGCGTCATGGGGCCGCTCTCGAGGCTCATGGGACTTGTAGTTCCATCCAAGAGCCTTCCCTGGTAGGCTAGGGTTCGCGCGCTTGCTGCTCACGCAATCGCAATTGTCCCGGCCGCCCGAACCTACTGCACATGTGCAAAACTATCCAAGATGGTGGCGCCCTGCACGGGAGCTGCCGAGATCCCTTACGCTGCATCCGCTGCCCTAACAACCAGCTGCTCACGTCCCCGGCAGCCTCCGCACCAGTTCCCATCTGCTCCTCACTCCTGCAAGCGCCGACGGGTCCGCCATTGGCTCGGCGGCACCCGCGATCGCCATCCAGGTGAGGGAGGGGCGACGGCCCGAGGGGGACATGGCTATATACTCCCCCTGGTAAAAACCCCAATGACCTCGCTTGGGACACAACTCAATATAACTATGTACAAAAGTTATATAATGAAAATGGCACAACATCGTTATATAATAAAAATGCAACAATCAATGCGATCTTAACTTATCATCTCTAGATCAGATTGCACATTTCAGTGAACATCACAATGACGGACTGCATTCTGCTGCGAGCCCACTGCTGAGCCTCATAATGGGGTGCCCCAATTTGATCATAGGTTACCCGGTTGGGAGAGTACCTTATTCTTTGGCTCCCGCGGAGCTGTTTTTCCGCAACTCCCTCTGGGGAGTAATGTCAAGGTTGTGCTCGCCTCAAACCAGGGTCGGACCGCGAGGCTGAGGTGGGGTTGTAAAAGCACCGACCTTAGACCGCGCAGGCTGATCCGGATTGCGCAGTTTCGTTAGTATAGGTAGCAGAATCAGGATAGGAGAAGACAGCATCGTTGTTGTACAAGCCAGGGTCAGGACAGGAGACATCAGGATAAACTTTGTTCAAGCAAGAGTTCGGCAACAGGTAGTCAGGAAGGCCCCGCTTCAGCTTAGGAGCGCGGGGTTGGCCTCTGCGCGTGCGGCGACCATGGCCCATGGTACTGGTCTCAGGAGATGGTAGGCAGACCAGAGTAGCACACCGCCTAGCTGCACGGTTAAACCAGTGCACAGCGCAAGAGTCCTGAGCGGGCTGGGGAATCCTCCGTTACAGCACAGGAACCAGGACACGGCCTCTCTATATTAGGGAAAGAGAAGGCCCCAGGAACCAGGAAGCTGAAGATGCAGGGGAATCCTCCATTGCAGCACAGGAGAAGGAAGCTGAAGACGTAGGGGATACCTTTGCTTCATTGCAGGAAAGCAGGAAGCTGAAGACGTAGGGGATACCTTTGCTTCAGTGCAGGAAACCAAGAAGCTGAAGACGTAGGGGATACCTTTGCTTCAGCACAGGAGAACAAGCGGAAGCTTGTGGCAGAACAGGTGACATCCAGTAAGGACTATGCTCGGGCAGGGAGCATTGTGGCAACACAGTACTTAAAGGCCAGCGGGCCAATCCCCGGCGGGGGTGTGAAGGTACTGCTCCAATGAGTAAATGCAAATCTAGGTTGCAGTGATAGGCTGCACAGCTGTAGTAGATACCAGAGGGAGTGTGTGGCAGTATAGCTTTGGTGAGAGAATCCAGGCTGCAGTAAATAACAGGAGAAATGTTCCAGGACTGCACATGTCTGCAAGGTGAGGCAAACCGTAAACCGCGGAGCGGATTCCTTACATTACCCCCCCCTTCACGCGAGACCTCCGGGCGAAGAGGACCACCCATAGAGTTGGGGAACCAGGAATTGTTCCTGAACCGTCTAGAATTGGGGGCAGAGTCGTGGTCCAGAGACTTGTGGTCACTCCTTAGTGTACCCCCACCCCCCGGTGAGGACTGCGGCCAGACAGGGCCATCCATGGGTCTCGGGGACATCGAGTTGTTCCTAAAGTTTTTTAGGTGGAAAGGGGATCCGTAAATGAGCAGTTCCTTGGTGAGTACTGTTCTAGGACATGAGAGTGGTGGTAGAGACATCATTGGTACGTGGCTCGCCCCGCAAAATGTCTTGGAAATCCAGGGTTGTGAAGAACCAGAGGCTTCTAGAGCAGAAACGGCAGAAGAACCCCCACTGAACGCCCAGTCTTTAATAAAGGAACCGGAATCTAGGATCAGCGGCCCTGATAGTTTATCGAATACGCCAGGAGGAACTTCGGAACAGAAAAAGTCTTGGCTGACCACTGCATGTTGGAATTTGCGAGGGATTTTACCTCTAGAAGTCTCCCAGGTAATGGTTAGTAAGGGTATAGGCTTGGTGGAAGCATCACCCGGTATTGGTATGGAAGGTGACAAGACAAGCAGTAAACCAGGCATAGGGACCGAAATCTTGGGATACATACAGAGTATTTCCAACTGAGAGGAAATAACAGGGGCAACCGAAAATTCCGAGGGACAAAACCATGGTTTAGTAGGAGCAGAGAAGCAAACAACAGTAGAGCTCTCCAATACTGGGAAATCCTCAGTGGGAGATAGTATTGTCAGGGAATCAGGAATAGTCCTTGGGATTTTCATATCAGTAGCTTGAGAAAAAGGCAGAGCCAGGGTAGTGGTGGGAGGGAAGCTAACATCAGAAGCTGAAGTCTGTACCTCAGTGACAGGGCCCTGAGAATCAACAAGCAGCAAGTATGAACTATGAAAACTCTTAATGACAGGCACCTTAGGAGTACAAGGAGTCTTTTCCGAAACTGCAATGGCCCTAACCACAGGGGTACCTAACCTGACAAAAACATGAATTGGTGTGTTTTCTAGTGCAAAATTTTTGATCACAGGACTCCTAACCGATAGTGAGGGTGTCTGGGTTTGATTAGTGAAAAAATCAGATGTATTGATAAGTGACTTAGAATCATTTACTGAGGTTCTAGATTTGCTGGACATGTGAGAAAAAATACCCTTTAAGACAGGAGCTTTAATTTCTTCCCAGAGTAACCCCATGTTTGCTGGGGCATATTTAGACACAGTACTGAGGGACTGAGTTTCAGCAAAGGCAGGACAGCTAAATAGCTCAGATTTAAATCCCAGGACTTGTAATATAGGCATGGTGATCTCAGACAGTATTAAGGGAGTGACCACAGATATGCTGATCCCTTGAGAATTAGCCTGGACAGAGAAATCAGGGGGACCCCCAGCCAGGATAACCATTGTAGGAAGAGATTCAGAATCTGAAGGAGAATCATTACCTCTCAGAGTCTCAAAACCAGTAAGACACAATTCAGCGAAAAGGGAAACAGTGTGCAGGCTTTTTACTAATCTATATGAAAAAGCGTCACATTTGAGATAAAACCGTGTGTCAGAAAACTTTCCTGGGAACACAACATGAACCCCAGGAGGGACATACAGACTACTGTATGCTTTTAACCCTAAGCTTAAAGAAGAGGAGAACTCAGACAGTACACGGGGATTAATCATAACAGTACTGGTCTCTGAAGTAGGTATTTAGTAAGGAATGTCTGGGAAGCCAGAAATGACTACAGATTCCATAATGTGGGGACTATGCGCTGAAGCAGGGATCACCGCTCTCTGGGCGACAGGCTGGTTCAGTGAAATACCCGGGAGAAGAAACTCTGCGACCAAGCTTAGGGAAAAACCTGACTCCTGAATACATTTAACAGGAACCAGTACTTTAGCCGAAGTCTCTGGAGGGGAAACTGCGGAAACTTGAGCTGAAGCAGGGGATTTATAGCAAAGAATTTCTAAGGAGTCCGTAAGGTTAGGGGAATCCTTCAATGCAATCTCTGCTGTCTGACTTGGGGACTCATTCTCTGAGGCTAAAACGAAGGCATTAACTTGGAGGCAGCAATACTTTACAGGGGTTAATGCAGACAGTGCCTGAGAGTAGAACATAGGTAATCTTCTCTCTGTATTAGGAGAGACAAGGAATCTCTCCTCTGGAGCTAGGGGCGTGACCATGGCTGACAGAGAACAGGGATTTACCAAAGGAAACTCAGAGAGCTGCCCCACAGGGGTTAATACAGAAATGACCCTGGGAACAGAACTTAGGGATTCTTTCTCTGACGGGGAAAGCGCACAGGACTGCCTAGCAGAGGTTAAAGCTGGAAAACCCTCAAGACCTGGAGTGACAGATTCGGAGTTAGAAATAGGGGAACTAAGGAACTTATTCTCTGATACTAGAACCTTAGTGTTGGTTAGTGAAACATATGTATCCTCCAGGGGAGCCTCACAGGACTGATCGGCAGGGGTTAACGTAGACCTATCATTAGTGTCAGGGAACCCGGGCACACAATCAGAGCTAGGGACTGTGGCAGTTACTACGTTAGGAGATATTGCTAATAGGTCCGTTAGGTCATCTCCCGGAGAGGGAGATACGTCCCCCGGTTTAGCGACAGGACTGGCAGCCGAGGAAAACCGCCAAAGGGCGGCGTTAGCGGCCAAGAGGCGATCCTGTTTTAACAAGCAACTGTCCAATGCCAAGGAAAGTACATGCAGCGTGTCCTGAGCGAGAGCCAACATGACGGAAGGGTTTGGGTGTACTACGGGAATGTCCAATGATAAAGCCAGGGCATTGAGTGTACTACAGGCGTAGGCCAGTTCCACAGGACTCACCTTATCCCCAGTTAAAAGGGAATCAGGGGAGAAAACACTGTTTTCACTGGCCAGAACACTGGCCAGATACTGTTTTAAGTCTCTGAGGCAGTAAGCCTTACAAACAAGATCATTACGGCATTTCTTTTGCAAGGGAGTTAATCCCTCCGACATAAACGGATCTTCCATCAGGGGTATTATATCGCACAGATAATCATTCTCAAACTGGGACTGGTCTACAGACCGGGACAGGTTTTTAGGAAAAAACTTACCAACCCGCACCTCAGCGGGGTCCGAGTTTGTGGGGCCGAGCATACTGTCAAGGTTGTGCTCGCCACAAACCAGGGTCGGACCGCGAGGCTGAGGTGGGGTTGTAAAAGCACCGACCTTAGACCGCGCAGGCTGATCCGGATTGCGCAGTTCGTAGTGATAGGTAGCAGAATCAGGATAGGAGAAGACAGCATCGTTGTTGTAGCATAGGGGATACCTTTGCTTCAGTGCAGAAAACCAGGAAGCTGAAGACGTAGGGGACACCTTTGCTTCAGTGCAGGAAAGCAGGAAGCTGAAGACGTAGGGGATACTTTTGCTTCAGCACAGGAGAACAAGCGGAAGCTTGTGGCAGAACAGGTGACATCCAGTAAGGACTATGCTCGGCAGGGAGCATTGTGGGAACACAGTACTTAAAGGCCAGCGAGCCAATCCCCGGCGGGGGGTGTGAAGGTACTGCTCCAATGAGTAAATGCAAATCTAGGTTGCAGTGATAGGCTGCACAGCTGTAGTAGATACCACAGGGAGTGTGTGGCAGTATTGCTTTGGTGAGTGAATCCAGGCTGCAGTAAATATCAGAGGGAGTGTGTGGCAGCATAGCTTTGGAGAGAGAATCCAGACTGCAGTAAATAACAGGAGAAATGTTCCAGGACTGCACATGTCTGCAAGGTGAGGCAAACCGTAAACCGCCCAGCGGATTCCTTACATTACCCCCCCCTTCACGCGAGACCTCCGGGTCGAAGAGGACCACCCATAGAGTTGGGGAACCAGGAATTGTTCCTGAACCGTCTAGAATTGGGGGCAGAGTCGTGGTACAGAGACTTGTGGTTACTCCTTAGTGTACCCCCACCCCCCCGGTGAGGACTGCGGCCAGACAGGGCCATCCATGGGTCTCGGGGACATCGAGCTGTTCCTATAGTTTTTTAGGTGGAAAGGGGATCCGTAAACGAGCAGTTCCTTGGTGAGTACTGTTCTAGGACATGAGAGTGGTGGTAGAGACATCATTGGTACGTGGCTCGCCCCGCAAAATGTCTTGGAAATCCAGGGTTGTGAAGAACCAGAGGGTTCCAGAGCAGAAACGGCAGAAGAACCCCCACTGAACGCCCAGTCTTTAATAAAGGAACCGAAATCTAGGATCAGCGGCCCTGATAGTTGATCGAATACGCCAGGAGGAACTTCGGAACAGAAAAAGTCTTGGCTGACCACTGCATGTTGGAATTTGCGAGGGATTTTACCTCTAGAAGTCTCCCAGGTAATGGTTAGTAAGGGTATAGGCTGGGTGGAAGCATCTCCCGGTATTGGTATGGAAGGTGACAAGGCAAGCAGTAAACCAGGCATAGGGACCGAAATCTTGGGATACGTACAGAGTATTTCCAACTGAGAGGAAATAACAGGGGCAACCGAAAATTCCGAGGGACAAAACCATGGTTTAGCAGGAGCAGAGAAGCAAACAACAGTAGAGCTCTCCAATACTGGGAAATCCTCAGTGGGAGATAGTATTGTCAGGGAATCAGGAATAGTCCTTGGGATTTTCATATCAGTAGCTTGAGAAAAAGGCAGAGCCAGGGTAGTGGCGGGAGGGAAGCTAACATCAGAAGCTGAAGTCTGTACCTCAGTGACAGGGACCTGAGAGCCAACACGCAGCAAGTACTGTATGACCTATGAAAACTCTTAATGACAGGTACCTTAGGAGTACAAGGAGTCTTTTCCGAAACTGCAAGGGCCCTAACCACAGGGGTACCTAACCTGACAAAAACATGAATAGGTGTGTTTTCTAGTGCAAAATCTCTGATCACAGGACTCCTAACCGATAGTGAGGGTGTCTGGGTTTGATTAGTGAAAAAAATCAGATGTATTGATAAGTGACTTAGAATCAATTACTGAGGTTCTAGATTTGCTGGACATGTGAGAAAAAAATACCCTTTAAGACAGGAGCTATAATTTCTTCCCAGAGTAACCCCATGTTTGCTGGGGCATATTTAGACACAGTACTGAGGGACTGGGTTTCAGCAAAGGCAGGACAGCTAAATAGCTCAGATTTAAACCCCAGGACTTGTAATATAGGCATGGTGATCTCAGACAGTACTAAGGGAGTGACCACAGATATGCTGATCCCTGGAGAATTAGCCTGGACAGAGAAATCAGGGAGACGACCAGCCAGGATAACCATTGTAGGAAGAGATTCAGAATCTAAAGGAGAGTCATTACCTCTCAGAGTCTCAAAACCAGTAAGACACAATTCAGCGAAAAGGGAAACAGTGTGCAGGCTTTTTACTAATCTATATGAAAAAGCGTCACATTTGAGATAAAACCGTGTGTCAGAAAACTTTTCTGGGAACACAACATGAACCCCAGGAGGGACATACAGACTACTGTATGCTTTTAACCCTAAGCTTAAAGAAGAGGAGAACTCAGACAGTACACGGGGGTTAATCATAACAGTACTGGTCTCTGAAGTAGGTATTTGGTAAGGAATGTCTGGGAAGCCAGAAATGACTACAGATTCCATAATGTGGGGACTATGTGCTGAAGCAGGGATCACCGCTCTCTGGGCGACAGGCTGGTTCAGTGAAATACCCGGGAGAAGGAACTCTGCAACCAAGCTTAGGGAAAAACCTGACTCCTGAATACATTTAACAGGAACCAGTACTTTAGCCGAAGTCTCTGGAGGCGAAACTGCGGAAACTTGAGCTGAAGCAAGGGATTTATAGCAAAGAATTTCTAAGGAGTCCTTAAGGTTAGGGGAATCCTTCAATGCAACCTCTGCTGTCTGACTTGGGGACTCATTCTCTGAGGCTAAAACGAAGGCATTAACTTGGAGGCAGCAAGAATTTACAGGGGTTAATGCAGACAGTGCCTGAGAGTAGAACATAGGTAATCTTCTCTCTGTATTAGGAGAGACAAGAAATCTCTCCTCTGGAGCTGGGGGCGTGACCATGGCTGACAGAGAACAGGGATTTACCAAAGGAAACTCAGAGAGCTGCCCCACAGGGGTTAATACAGAAATGACCCTGGGAACAGAACTTAGGGATTCTTTCTCTGACGAGGAAAGCGCACAGGACTGCCTAGCAGAGGTTAAAGCTGGAAAACCCTCAAGACCTGGAGTGACAGATTCGGAGTTAGAAATAGGGGAACTAAGGAACTTATTCTCTGATACTAGAACCTTAGTGTTGGTTAGTGAAACATATGTATCCTCCAGGGGAGCCTCACAGGACTGATCGGCAGGGTTTAACGTAGACATATCATTAGTGTCAGGGAACCCGGGCACACAATCAGAGCTAGGGACTGTGGCAGTTACTATGTTAGGAGATATTGCTAATGGGTCCGTTTGGTCATCTCCCGGAGAGGGAGATACGTCCCCCGGTTTAGCGACAGGACTGGCAGCCGAGGAAAACCGCCAAAGGGCGGCGTTAGCAGCCAAGAGGCAATCCTGTTTTAACAAGCAACTGTCCAATGCCAAAGGAAAGTACATGCAGCGTGTCCTGAGCGAGAGCCAACATGACGGAAGGGTTCGGGTGTATTACAGGAATGTCCAATGATAAAGCCAGGGCATTGAGTGTACTACAGGCGTAGGCCAGTTCCACAGGACTCACCTTATCCCCAGTTAAAGGGGAATCAGGGGAGAAAACACTGTTTTCACTGGCCAGAACACTGGCCAGATACTGTTTTAAGTATCTGAGGCAGTAAGCCTTACAAACAAGATCATTACGGCATTTCTTTTGCAAGGGAGTTAAGCCTTCCGACATAAACGGATCTTCCATCAGGGGTATTATATCGCACAGATAATCATTCTCAAACTGGGACTGGTCTACAGACCGGGACAGGTTTTTAGGAAAAAACTTACCAACCCGCACCTCAGCGGGGTCCGAGTTTGTGGGGCCGAGCATACTGTCACAGTTGTGCTCGCCACAAACCAGGGTCGGACCGCGAGGCTGAGGTGGGGTTGTAAAAGCACCGACCTTAGACCGCGCAGGCTGATCCGGATTGCGCAGTTCGTAGTCATAGGTAGCAGAATCAGGATAGGAGAAGACAGCATCGTCGTTGTACAAGCCAGGGTCAGGACAGGAGACATCAGGATAAACTTTGTTCAAGCAAGAGTTCGGCAACAGGTAGTCAGGAAGGCCCCGCTTCAGCTTAGGAGCGCGGGGTTGGCCTCTGCGCGTGCGACGACCATGGCCCATGGTACTGGTCTCAGGAGGTGGTAGGCAGACCAGAGTAGCACACCGCCTAGCTGCACGGATAAACCAGTGCACAGTGCAAGAGTCCTGAGTGGGCTGGGGAATCCTCCGTTACAGCGCAGGAACCAGGACACGGCCTCTCTATATTAGGGAAAGAGTAGGCCCCAGGAACCAGGAAGCTGAAGATGCAGGGGAATCCTCCGTTGCAGCACAGGAGAAGGAAGCTGAAGACGTAGGGGATACCTTTGCTTCAGTGCAGGAAAGCAGGAAGCTGAAGACGTAGGGGATACCTTTGCTTAGCACAGGAGAACAAGCGGAAGCTTGTGGCAGAACAGGTGACATCCAGTAAGACTATGCTCGGCAGGGAGCATTGTGGCAACACAGTACTTAAAGGCCAGCGGGCCAATCCCCGGCGGGGGGGTGTGAAGGTACTGCTCCAATGAGTAAATGCAAATCTAAGTTGCAGTGATAGGCTGCACAGCTGTAGTAGATACCAGAGGGAGTGTGTGGCAGTATAGCTTTGGTGAGAGAATCCAGGCTGCAGTAAATAACAGGAGAATTGTTCCAGGACTGCACAGGTCTGCAAGGTGAGGCAAACCGTAAACCGCGGAGCGGATTCCTTACAAGTAATAAGTATAGTCCTGAGGCTCAGCCTCTTCCCTTGAGGGGAGAAATGTCTCTGGACAGTCTCTGTTTGGCACAAAGCACGGGCTCTGTGGATCCAAAGGCTGGCCTGTTGGTGCCACCTTAGTAGGCGTTGGCCTATGGGGCCCTTTACCCGTAGCTCCTCTGGGAGATGCCCTCCATTGGGAGAATCCCTTTGAGAGGGTCCTTCCATGGGATCTTCCAGAGTCTCAAGATTGGTATTTTCAGGTACAGTCTCTTTGCCAATCTCTGAGGAATCAAACTCACCGTTGAGCGGTGTGGCCAGTATTTCTGCGTCCTCATCTGTGGAATGGGGAGAAGGTGATTTCGGTGCCATACCTTTACCCGTCCATCGGTGTCTTTGATGCGGTAGACCGGGAGGCCAGGCATTTGAGATTCTATTTTGTATACACCGTCTCTCCATCGGTCGGCCAATTTATGTTTTCCCGGGACTCCCAGATTGCGAAGCAACACAACATCTCCAGGACGAAGTTCCCGATATTTGACCTTATGGTCGTATCACCTTTTATTGTGAGCATTCAGCTTAGCTATGGATTTCTCAGCCTGTTGATACACCTGTTGCAAGCTGTCTTTGAGTCGTTGCACATATTTGAAATGGGTAGCGTTATGTATCCAATCCGTTGATACGCGAAGGCGTACATCTACTGGTAGTCTCGCCTCTCGTCCAAACATGAGGAAGTAGGGAGAGAATCCAGTGGACTCGTGTCGGGTACAGTTGTATGCGTGAACTAAGGCCTCTACATGTCGACTCCATTCAGTCTTCTGGGCACCCTGTAGAGTTCCGAGCATGTCCAGTAGAGTTCTATTAAACCGTTCTGGCAACGCATCTCCTTCAGGATGGTATGGGGTTGTTCGTGATTTAGCAATGTTCAGCATTTTGAGCAATTCTCGGGTCAAAGTGCTCTCAAAATCCCGACCTTGGTCTGAGGGGAGGCGGTTTGGAAGACCGTAGTGAACGAAGTACTTCTCCCATAATATCTTTGCCACTGTGATAGCTTTCTGGTTTTTAGTGGGGAAGGCCTGAGCATACTGGGTGTAATGGTCCGTGATGACCAGCACGTTGGATATTCCTCGGCTATCAGGCTCAATGCACAGAAAGTCCATACACACAAGGTCCATGGGGCCAGAACGTTTCAGATGGCCCATAGGTGCTGTTCTAGTAGGCAGGGTCTTGCGTTGGACACACTGAGTACAACGGCGACAGTGTTGTTCTACGGCCTCTCGCATCTTGGGCCAGAAAAAGCGGTCTCTGACCAACCCAAAGGTCTTCTCTACACCGAGATGTCCATGCTCATCATGTAGGGACTTCAACACCATGTATTGCAAGTTCTTAGGGAGGACTAGTTGTCGTCTATCAGGGTGGTTGTGGTATTGCACCACCCGATAAAGTATGCAGTTGTCTATTTCAAATTTGTCCCCTTCCCGCATGAGCAACGCGACCAAGTCCTTGGGAGCACGCTTCAAGAGAGCTGGATTCCTCTTTTCAACTGCTTGCCTAATAATATTACTATAGGATCTTGTATTTGGTAGTCCACTAGATCTTTCCACCGCAGCACTTTGTCATGAGTTATAGTCATTCCTTTCGGGTCGCAGTAGGCTGCGGGGACAGCCTGCGACTGGCATCCCAAGGAATCTGCAACCCGTAATTCGGAGAAGGCCACTAGGTCATTGATGATGGCGGCAGTGCTACACATAGCTCGCACCCCTGGCCCTGGGAGTTCTTCCCATTCCTCATCATCTGGAGTAGCACTTAGCCCTGGTCTTCGGGATAGAGCGTCAGCTCCTACATTCAAAGGCCCCGGCTTATACTTCAGGGAGAAGTGGTAATTGTTTAGAGCTGCCAACCATCGGTGCCCTACTGCATCCAATTTGGCCGAGTTATTGATGTACGTGAGGGGATTGTTATCCGTCCTTACCTCAAACGTAACACCGTACAGGTAGTCGTGGAGTTTTTCCGTGGTGGCCCATTTGAGAGCCAGGAATTTTAACGTGTGGACAGGGTATTTCTGTTCACTGGGTGTCAGACTGCGACTGATGTAAGCCACAGGGCGAAGGCCCTTGGGGTGCTTCTGGTGCAAGACGGCACCCAAGCCATTTAGACTGGCATCCACATGTAGAACGTATGGTTGTTCTGGGTCAGCATACACAATCACCGGCGCTTCGGTCAGACTTTTCTTCAACATCAGGAAGGCCCGTTCACACTCAGGTGTCCATTTATCGCCAAACGGTTGACGGGCCGATGTGGCCTTCCTTCCTGTATCTTCGGGGTATATCTTCAACAGATTGTTCAGGGGTTTAGCTTGACTAAAGTACCCTTCCATGAAGCGACGGTAATACCCGCAGAAACCCAGGAAGGATCGCAGCTCCGTAACATTCTCGGGATGAGGCCAGTTCATGACCGCTTCGACTTTGGCTGGGTCAGTGGCGATTCCTTGAACTGACACGATATGTCCCACGTAAGTCACCGAGGTGTGACAGAAGCGACACTTGTCAAGGGACAATTTCAACCCTTCCTTCCCTTCCTTCCCAAGACAGTCTATCACTTTCAGAAATCTCTCTTCGTGCTCTTCCAGAGTTCTTCCGAAGACAATGATGTCGTCCAGGTAGACTAGACACTCCCGAGGGTTCATGTCTCCGATAGTCTTCTCCATTAGTCGTTGATAGGTAGCTGGAGCCCCACATATACCTTGGGGCATACGAGTAAATTGGTAGAACCCCAAGAGACAGACGAAGTCTGTTTTCTCCTGATCCTCTGCATTCATGGGTACCTGATAGTATTTGTATACACAGAGAGTACACGTCGCTAGCCCCAGACGCACAAACATAAATGCTGTATAGCTAAACAACCTGGTGCAAGGGGAAAGTACACAGGTAAACACACAAATAATCAGCTAGGATTATAAATAGCCCCCTGGTGCTGCACTCAAGGTTGGTGACAGAGTGAGTACAATGTCATGCCATGAAAGGCCAAATAATAGCCTAATTCCCAAAATGGGAGAGCCGCCAAAAGTCACACATAAAGAAATAATAAATGCTTTAATAATCTAATAAAAACGACGAAACACAATAAAACTGCACAGAAAAGTGCAGGGTATAAATCCCCAAATGTGTGGAGGGCTTTGCTTGTTCGAGGATAATACACATCACCTGTGGCCAACTCCAGACTGTTAATGGACCACCCTAGTCGGGAGACCGCTATACTTTATAGCTAGCTCCACTATTGTGTATTATCACGACAGTGCTGCAATAGATGCTTATACCTTACTTATAGGTTCCATTTGTATACTTTTGCGGTTATTTGTACCTGCCTTTCTTTGTCCCCCACTCAGTGTCCTACGTGCTATACTTATATAGTAGGATTAGATTGCATGGGACTTGCCTTGCCAGCTACATACAGTTTCGCTTTTTGTGTGTATCTGTACAGCAATACTCAAATTCATTGCTCCGTGACTCCACACATTTGGGGATTTTATCCCTGCATTTTCTGTGGCAGTTTTATGTGTTTTCGTCGTTTTTATTAATCTATTAAAGCATTTATTATTTTTCTTTATGTGTGACTTTTGGCGGCTCTCCCATTTTGGGAATTAGGCTATTATTTGGCCTTTCGTACCTGATAGTACCCAGATCGTAGATCGAGCACGCTGAACCACTGGCTTCCGTTCAGAGCATTCAGAATATCTTCAATGCGGGGAAGGTTGTACTGGTCCGGTATCGTACGGTTTTTCAGAGTCCGATAGTCGACACACAGCCGTACGGACCCATTCTTTTTCCTCACCACCACTATGGGAGAGGCGTAAGGACTCAATGACTCCGTCAATATCCCAGCGGTCCCCATTTCTTGCAAGACGTTCCTTACATCGTCCACATCCCTAGGGGCGATGCGGCGGGAACGTTCACGGAACGGAGTGGCGTCATTCAGTCTAATGGTATGTTGAGCGCTGCGACTGCACCCCACATCCATCTCACTCGTTGAGAACACCATCCTTCGTTTATTCAACTGAGCTGTCAGCCGCTCTTTCCACTCAGTTGTCAACGTCGACTCGCCGAAGTTGAAGTCCAAATCGACTAACCGCTCATTTGCTGCCGCCGCATTCAACTGGGGAGTGGTTTCCACAGGGCTGAACGGATATATGCAACCCAGACTCTGTCCGGCATCAAGTTCCATCAGGAATGGAGAGATGTTCTGCACATACACGTAAGTTCGTGGGGGAATTTTAGTCGTCTATTCCCTCACTTCAGGTAGTACCCTATACCCTCTCTGAACTTCTTCCTCAGGGGTACTCTCCAGAGAGAAGAGCTGATCGTCCTCCTCTCATTCGGGGTAACAGCACCAGATGGCCATTCTTTGCACTCCCCCTGGTAATATGGTCGTCAGTCCGCGTTGACGATTGTAGAGATCCCCGTGACGCTCCAAGGCATATACCCGGTGGCACTCTTCTCGTAAGACGGGATCTACAAGCGAATTGGCCAGCGGCAACTCGTTGGTATCTTTCAAGTAGGCTCTGATTACAGCTTGTACTATATCAGTATTGGTTCCCAAGATGATTGGATACTTGCACTGGTCTTGTGGCTCCGGGCATACCATTGCCGCTACATGCATGGGGTGTTTCTTGCCGGTGTTCAGTTGGAGTATTTCCAGTTGAACCCTTACAATCCCATCGATGGGGTAGTCTGCATTACTTAACCCCCTAACCTTCATATGTTCGGCCGACCTCAGGGGGCAGTGTTTGAGTTGCTGGTCATAGAACTTGCGGTATATTATGGTCACTTGTGACCCCGTGTCCAGTAGGGCTGATGCGTAGATCCCTTCCAGTACAACAGGCACGATGGCCGCTGGGCCTACTTGACTGTAAGCTTTCCTTGGTGAAGCGTCATCGCTGGGGCCGGAGTCAGAAGAGGCATCTTTGGTTCCAGAAGGAGGGAGTTCTAGGTCAGATTCTGCCATGTGTACGCGGCAGACCATTGACCGGGCTGATTTCCCTCTATCGGGAGGGTTTTCGTCTGGATGGCCTTCCTTCTCTGGACAGGTACTGGCGAAGTGGCCTTTCTTACCGCAGTTATAGCACACAACCTCGCATCGTTCCGGACGAACCTTGGACGGGGAAGGTGTTCTGTGGTGGGTCTTGGCTTGTACCCCTTGGATGGGGCAGCAGACTCTTCCTTCTTTTCCATAGAGCCCTTTCCCTTTGAGACAGAGGGGCTATTAGGTTTTGCGGTAGAGTGTAGCATAACATGTGCCTTCTGCATTTTCACTTGGCGCAGCAACTCGGTGAACGTAGAGGGACCCCCATCCATTATTTTGCTGCGGAGCATATTGGCTATGGGATGAGTGGGGCTTGACCCCCACAGGTACTTCTTATGGAGCGCTTCATCCATCCCAGAGGCAGGAATCAGCTTACGATTGAGTAGGATTTCCAAGACCAGCTGCAGGCGGTGAATAAAGGCCGACAAGTCCTCTCCCTCCTTCTGATAAAGATTGAAGTACTTCGTCTAGACTGCTCCTTCATCTTCTGCTAGTCCATACGCTTCCAGTATATTAAAAACCAGAGACATAACATAAAACACAGACAAAGCTCAGTGCACATCCAGAAAAACTTATATACGGTACAGTGCCTAAATATACATGTATAAATAACTAATAAATAAAATGGTCTTTTAGTTTAACATTTTGGCCAAATTGTTGTAAGCCCTTGAGCCAAACTTCACGGCAGACCATACGCTTCCAACAGGAACTCCACCATCTCCAACGCCGTCAACTCTGGGTGTTGGTCCTTGTGGATGGTTACAATGGTAGAAGCGGGCGGCCTGAGACACTCCATGATACGCTGCCATTTTACTGTGTCAGTGCATGACCATTCCTCTACGACTTTTAATGCATTCTCCATCCAAAGGTCTATCCCTTCCTCCCCCTGGGGTATTGGAAGTACTCCCGAGAAGGCCTTGAGTTTCCGGTAGCCTTGAGACTGGGAGGCCATGGTGATGGCTTCTATGAATTGGGATAGCGACACCCCCATTATGGAACCTTTGTTAGTTACCCTCTCTCTGATAGGCCGGGAGTTCACCCCGCGGGGTGCGGTGTCTGGAGAAGAGGGCGGACTGTCAGCCCAACTAGTGGCTCCCGTGAGGGCGCTTGGGGTATAGGAGACTTTGGGTTGGGGATGGTCAACCCGGTTTGGGGTACTTGACACTGGTGCAAGTGGTGTCCAAGTACTGGTGGACGGTTCATCTGGAGCCTGAGGAGGGGCCCTTGGTGAAAACATTTCCCATATTACTGGTAAGTCCGAGTATAGAAGGGGGTAGCCTTCTGGCGGGCACTCGGGGGCTACTAGAGTGTTCGGGGCCGTCTCTTGGCATATGTCCCGCACCACAGTGAATAGTATGGCGCTCAAATAAAAAATAGGGTCGAACACCCTGCCCCAGTACCATACTTTATTTGACCCTATGAGCTCCCTCAGCGAGTCCCGGATGTCAGTCTCTGCTACCAATGCTGGAACGTTCCCTACAGCCACGACATAACTAGAGGGCTCCAGGGCGGAGATGGCCCACGCATGGACCTCTTGATGTGAGGGAATCACCATGTTGTTTATCTCTATTGATACTGGTTTGAATAGGGCACCCCAGGTCTGAATCTCAGCAGCGCCTCCAAATGTAACAGGTATTCCCTCTATCCCAATCACAGATACCGTGTGTGTGGGTGGAAACCTATGTGTTACCAGGTGTGGTGCTGTATACCTGTCAGGCTCACAGGAGGTCTGAGCCTCCGCCAGTGAGAGCCTGGGGTGAATCTTCTGGAACGTTCTCGGTTTAAGCGCCTCCACCTGTGTAGGGTTCTAGAAATGTAGAAGGCTGCCTACACAGGACCCACATATACAATAAGTATATACACGAGGATGTACACTGGCGACACACTTTATTCGAGCTCGGCTAGTCCCACGAATTCGGGTATACCCGGGTGTATTGAGGTTTGTGACTGTTTTCTGCCCGAGTGCATTGGGTTATTTTCCAGGCAGGGATTGAAGCATTTTATTCCCGCTGGCTGCAATACTGCACAGTATATATATATACTG
Organism: Ascaphus truei; assembly: GCA_036426205.1. NCBI lineage: Eukaryota > Metazoa > Chordata > Amphibia > Anura > Ascaphidae > Ascaphus > Ascaphus truei. Next base: position 18,264 of record WSYH01003932.1, read on the forward strand.
CATTACAATTCATGAATTTATGCCATCTGGTAGACACGCGAAGCATTGCAGCCTATTAAATCCTAATCATTATCATTTAACAGATCAGCCGACCGTCAGCCAGGCATGAACCCAGGCTGGGAAGGCAAACGCAACGGGGCTTGTCAGAGGTGAGGAGCGGCGCATTCCAGGTATCTGCCAGGTACATACTGGGTATTTGCTCGAATAAAGTGTGTCGGTGCAGTATATAACCCGTTTATATATATATATGCAGCAAGTAACACACTCTTAATAACATAGACTACTAACACTCCCCCGAGAGGGTAACTCCATCATGTAACTCAGTCCTCAGTCTCCTTCACTCCACTAGGAGTGTACCTACCCCCCACCGAGTATCCCCACACCGTGTCCAGAGCCTAACCCCTTTGTATGTCCACTCCCTTTTTGGGAGAAACTAATAAGGGTGACTGCGCAGTCACTAACTAATGGAACTGTTGGTGCACTTGTAGAGTTAGAGTACCTGCCGAGCACTCCAGTGGTCGGATCTGCAACTGCTTCGAAAAGGATCTGTCGCTCGGTGATTCCGTCTGATCCTGTGGTTCCTTGCACGGAGTCCGCCAGGGGCGATCCCACCCTGGAAATAGTCTCTGCCTCTGGGGCACTGACTTGAGCCCAAGTCTCTTTTCAGGAAGCGCAGCGTCTGCTGTGTCCCTATCTATCACTGGCACTAATGTGACAAGTCCCTAACCTAGGGCCTGTCCCTATAGCACCACAATCTGGGGGAGTTCAGGACCTATCTGGGGCCTAGGGGGTTACTGGCCTAATGCAGTGGGTCACAGACACCTGCACTCACCTCCTTCCCCTAGCTCTCCTGGTCAAGCACTGACTAGCGTGGTCCCAGCGCGCAAAATGTATCTATTCCCTGCAAGCAGGGATCTCCCGCAGCCTTATTGGCTCCCTGGCGTCATGGGGCTGTTCCCGAGGCTCATGGGACTTGTAGTCCCGTCCAAGAGCCATCCCTGGTAGGCTAGGGTTTGCGCGCTTGCTGCTCGCGCATGCGCATCTGTCCCGTTCGCCCGAACCTACTGCGCATGTGCAAAACTATCCAAGATGGCGGCGCCGTGCACGGGAGTCGCCGAGAGCCCTAACGACGCGTCCGCGGCCCTAACAACCGGCCGCTCGCGTCCCTGGCTACCTCCGCACCAGTTCCCATCTGCCGCTCACTCCTGCAAGCGCCGACGGGTCCGCCATTGGCTCGGCGGCACCCGCAATCGCCATCCAGGTGAGGGAGGGGCGACGGGCAGAGGGGGACCTGGCTACAACTGTATATTTTGAATATAAGCTTTTCAGAGCAATGCAGTACTAATCTACATATTATTAGTAGCAAGTATAAGAAAAATAAGCCATACAATAAAATGTTCAAAGGCTGTGCTGATAAAGCCCCGAACAATGGGTCATTGGCAGCCTGTGGGTGGTCTGTTGTTTAGACTGACATATCCCATGGAGAGATGTCCCACTGCCAGGGGATGCTGCAGTCAGTTCTGCGTCAGCAGAAAGATTAGGGGCCTCATGCAGTAAGCGGCGAAAATTCACTTTTTGGCAGTTTCTCTCCAAAAATGCCTGCTGCAATTCAGTAAGCCCCGAGCAGCTGGCAAGAAGAGCCAAAGTCGCCATTTTTTTTTGCCGAAAATTTTCGGCAGCCACGTGGCCGCTAAGCCATTGAAGGGGTAACTACATGTGCCAGGCTTATTGTGGGTAGCGGGTGGGTAAAGGGGGTATTTGGCCCTTGGTGGGTGTTTAGGCCTTGCAGGGGGATGGGGTTGTGGGTGTACTTAACCACTTCATTTCCTTCGTGGATAATACCGCTAAGGTAATGAAGGGGTTAACCCTCCCGCTACCCACCTGCAAGGCCTAAACACCCATGCTTGGGGCTAATATCCCCTTCACCCACCCCGCTACCCACAATAGAAAAAAACACACTACAGCCCCTCTACCCACCTTCTAGACTCCCAATAAACATTACTATATTTAATACACTACCCATCCACCCCCTGTGCCCCAACAACCCCTATACCCCCCTAACATACAGTACATATATTGATTTATTTTTATGCACAGGAATGATACTATAGGCCGGCGGTGGCCCTCGGGTGGTGTCACGGTGGACACAAACTTATCAACAAAATCACTGGGAACTGATTGGAGCAAGACAGCGATAAAATAAACCTGTAAGTTTATTTCTTTTCAGAATAACACACACAGTAAAATGAATAACATGGGATAAAAACACTTACAAGATGGTATAGGGCAAAATATCCCGATGCAGGGATAACAATTCACCCTTGAATTCAGGACATCATGAACTGCACAGAGATGAGACTGTGGGCACCTTTTAAAGTTATCGGACCTAGTTATTAACATGAGCCTCATTGGATTGGCAATGAATTATCTTGCACCTATCAGACATTGCCAAGTAACATGGGAGAGCTGATTTAACCCTCCCCTGACAGCTCCAGACATGCTCAGTGGGCATTGAACTATCCCCCACTTAGAAGACAGAGCCAAATTATCTGTAGTCCGAAAGTCTGGCTGAAGTGTCAGTGGACTGTCAAAGCTTTGTCTCAGGGTGTCACCTTTGACAAGCGAAATGGTTATCACCCACTTGTGAGACCCAGTCTGCATATTCAATGGGGTGAGTCATAGCCCCTTTGATCAGCATATTGTCTCACCTCTGATATTACTTATCCACGGGGGTCGGGAAGTGTAGGACATCACAAAAGGACTTTAAGTGTTCTCCCCTTGCATACACTTAACCCATCAAAGCTCCATTTGGTGAGCTCTGTCATTTATTATTACTTATAGCAAAAACATTGACAAGTTCTTAAATACATTTTCCAGTGAAGGAGGAATGAATTGCGTTATAAACATGTGTGCAATCTTAGCTATATATGTACTGACTTATATCCAAAAATGAGCTGGATACCTTATTGCGAACCCAAGATACATGTTATGCTTCATGACATCATATTGGGTACCTTACATTACACAGCCTTTGACTTCCATGGGACAGCGCCAGCTATTGAAGTAAAAAAGTGCCCTCATGCAGGTCGTTTTTAAAATCCCATAGACATCCATGGGGCTGAAGGTTTGAACCCCTGAGACATAGGCTAGCTGCATTTTTGATACTGCAAACCGGGGAAGAAAATGTCAGGGAAGGGAACAAAGGATTATACACACAATGCAGTTAACCCTTTCCCTCCCAAGATGATTTAGGGGACACACCGTTTAAAACTCATTGCAGCTGGGAAATTCAGCTGCAATCTGGAACAAATACAGATGGTGAAGGGGAATGCAAGTTATTACACACAGTTTACACATTAACCCCTTCAGTCTCAACACTATTTAGGGGCTCGATTGTCACAGATGGTCCCCACGGATTTCCGGGGGTCCCTGCTTGCCGGCAGTACTAATTCTGTGCCCCAAAAAGGTTTAAATAAAAAATACATCAATACTTAAAATACAACCAACCCCCCGCCCCCCGCCCCTAACACATACACTACAGTAATGGGCAAAATTTATATTATCCACATATGGATAATGGTGCAGTTGCCCATTTCAAATACATTAAGCATAATAAATAATATAAATACATCTTGCACTCACCCACTCAGACTGCCACAATGAAGGTCATCCTCATCTTCATCCCGCCCATGCCCTCTGGTACTGCAAAAAATATACAAGAATAAAAAGAGCCAATCCCTTAACCCCTTAATCACCTTAGCGGTTAGTAACTGCTATAGTAATTATGGGGCTAACTCACCCTCACCCATTAGCCACCCGGGAGGCCTAATGACCCTCCCCCACTACCCACCCATGAGGCTTAACCACCCTCACCCACAACCCACCAGGGAGGACTATCCACCCTTGGGGACAATACACCTTTCACCCAACTCTATCTACCCACAACAAAAACACTACACAGAACAGCCCCGCTACCCACATCCTAGGCCCCACAATAAACATTACCATATTTAATAAACACTGAATGGGTGTATTCTATGTGATTTTTGTATGTAAATGCATTGTATTTGATGTATTTTATGCTCTATTATTGCCCCTGTGTGTTCGGTATATCTATCTATATGGATAGACATACAGGGATAATAATTGATTGTTTTGTTAATGTTTATGTTCTTTTCATGTATGGCTAATGTATGTATTTATCAGCTTTATTTAGACACTAGCTGAGAGACCCGGCGTTGCCCGGAATGTAAATAGATAAAATAAATTGATGTTGTTTACAATAAAAAGTATAAGAATTCAATATTATAAAAGTACAATATGTTTTTGATTCACTTTGAGCAAAGATATATAAGTAATCTGGTGTTCCGAGTATAGAACATGCCACATATAACTGTCCATGGGATAAAGATGTTTATTGTAAGTTTATACCAGTGCACTTGATTGATTGTCCTTGTGTGATTGATTGTCCTTGTGATTTGTTGATGGTGATACCAAATGCGAGTCTCAGTGGAAATTGTAGGCGTTTGAAATTGAAGGGCATGTTTATAGGAATTAGTTGAATGGGGGGTATGAATACGTTGCCCGTGATGTAAATTGCTAAAATAAATTGATGCGACCTGTGAAAGTGTGTTAAATGTATTACTTATGGTTGTGTGAAATAGTTTTGTGGGGTGGAGAGGGTGGTAAGGGTGGGTTGTGCAGAGTGTGGTAAGGTACGGGTAAAAAAAGGAGGGAGGTTTTTGCTAAGAAAAGAGGAGTGTAGGCGTGGTGAGTGGAGGAGAGGAGGGGGTTTTGGGAAAAAAAGATGAGGGGGGTGTGTGTTGAAAAAGAGGAGGGGGGTGTGGTGAAAAAGTGCAGGGTGGAGGTGAGTGCAAGGGGGAGGTGAGTGCAGGGGGGAGGTGAGTGCGGTGAAAGTAGACGTGAGTGGTGTAGGGGGGCATGTGAGGTAGTGATGTAGGGGAGGGTGGAGTATATATATATATAGTTGCATGATGAAGCCACTGTACAAATGAATGTGTGAATGGTGGGTATCGGGTCAGGGTGGCTTGACCCCTTAATTACCTTTGCGGTTATTATCCGATAAGGTGATTAAGGGGTTCATTGATATCAGAATGTAATTGCAATGTATTGGCAATTTTGTTGGTATTTTGTTGGCAACGGAGGACACGGATTTTGCTGGCGAGGGGGATTCTTATTGATGAGGTCAGTAGAACTTTATTTATTTTACTATGCTAGTTAATGAGTTTAATAACGGGCAAATAATCTATTATACCTATCTGGATAATAGTTATTTTGCACATTATTGTACTGTATGTGATGGAGGTGTGGGGGGTGGGGGTGGGGGGTTTGATGTATTTAATGTATAGGTCAGGTTAATTTGTTTTACATACAGGGTTGGTTCCTTTTGGTCTGCGGGGGACCTATGAAGACCACCTGCGGTCTCCTCGGGCTTCTCACGGGTAAACGGCTGCCGGGTCCACTGGGGACACCTGCGGGGAAGAACCGGTGGCCACACATCTGTGGGGGCACCGTGGACCCATAGGGACCACCCGTGGGCCCCCAGACCCCCATGGGAACCACCCGAGGCCCCTCAGACACCTGTGGGTCTGACCCGGGTCCCCCCACACAGCCGCGAGCCTACCTGTGGGGACACCATTGTGGCCCACAGTGACCCGCAGAGACCACCTGGTGGACCATGGCGCCTGGCGGGGACCACCCATAGGCCTCCAGACCCTATTTGAAACATGGTGCTGGGCTACTGTTAGGTCTGTGAGGTGACCCGTCAGGCCCACTGGGGACTCCCGTGGGCTTGGGGTATTAACCCTGTATGTAAAATAATAAATCATGTATTTATGGGGGGGCACAGGGGGTGTGTTATGTATTTAATAAATATAATGATGTTTATTGTGGGGCTGTGTATTGTTTTTATTGTGGGTAATGGGGGTGGGGGAAGGGGGTATTGTCCCCAAGGGTATGTGGGTAGGCCTCTCGTCTGTGTTAGTGGTGAGGGTGGTTAGGCTTCACGGGATGGGTAGTGGGGGAGGGTATCTTTTCCTCCCGAGTGGTGGGTGAGGGTGGGTTAACCCTTTATTGACTGTAGCGGTTAATGACCGCTAAGGTGATTAAAGGGTTAGGGGACATTACATTGGCTATTTTGATTGTTGTGTATGTTTTGCAGCACCGGAGGGACATGGGCAGGATGAAGATGAGGTGAAGATGGCTTTCATCGTGGGTGCCTGTAAAAGGTAAGTGTAATATGTATTTACTGTATTTAATGTAATGTATATGTATTTAAAATGGGCAAATGCATTATTATCCATATGTGGATAATAGTAATTTTGCCCATAACTGTATTGTATGTGTTAGGGGGGTGTATTTAATTATAAATATTGTTTATTATTTTTGGAGGTGCAACATTGGTACCGCACTCCCGGAACACATGACATAAATGAATAACATGCATACATAGCATACTTAATAACCACAAAAGTAATTAAGGGGTTAACCCACCCTTCCCCAATACCCACCCACGAGGCCTAACCACCCTCCCCAGGCAACTACCCCCACCCTTCACACATTCATGAGAGAGAGAGAAAGAGAGAGAGAGATAGAGAGAGAGAATATATTAATCCACTCCAGCAGGAGCAGACACAAGACTTGCCTGCCGAGGGCTCTAACCCTTGTAGAGTTGAAGGAATAGTGTTCGTTGTTAGTAAGATTCTCAATACACTCTGGCCTATACTCAAAAATGACCCTGTCTTGGGATCACATTTACCAGATAGAGTGCAGATGGTATATAGAAAAGAACCAAATATCAAAAATAAATTGGCTCCCAGTATGCTTAGGAGGAACCCAATAGCTCACCATTCTACTTGGTTAGATCTCCCTAAAGGTTTTTTTAATTGTAAGACTTGCACTGCCTGCCAATATAGCTCCACTATAGGTGATAGTTTAATTTCCAATACTACCCAAAAATCATATCAAATCAAACAACATTTAAATTGTAGATCTAATTTTGTAGTTTACCTTCTGGAATGTAATTGTGGTTTACAATACTTAGGTAAAACTATACGTCCCCTTAGGACTCGCATATTAGAACACATTGGTGTGACGGGGAGGAAAGGGTTAATACCTGATTTGCCATGCATTACTGTTGTTGCCCTGTCCCCGCCATTTTTATTCCCCATTTGCAGGCCACTCCCTGTCTGCGAGGGTAAAAGACAAGATGCATTGCTTGCCATACCCTCTAACCGACACATGATGGCAGATCTTAAATGTAAGGCAGGAGGTATTTTTTTGTAAGTCCAAGCAGGAATTACTTGGATATCCAGCTGTGATATGGGTGAATGAGCTTCGGTATTTTTATGACCAAGCCTCAAAGGGCTATAGTTATTTTTATGGCAGAAGCCTCAAAGGGCTCTCACAGAGTTAGAGTCCCCCTTTATAAAAGAGTGTAAATTATGAAAAGACCCAGAGACCCATACTGTATACAGTACTGGCATACTGATGCACAGCAGATGTCAGGCTAGTGACACCTTGGAGTCAGAGACCAGACACAGTGGCCCCAAGTTATGTGTGTAGCCCAGGTATGCTAAGTGGCCTGGGCGTCAACCTGACCCATGCGCCCTGCCCACCGGACAGCCCTTTTGACCGGTCTTATGAATTGTGGGTCACTTGGCTATTCGTGGGTTTTTTTTGTTCCCACGAGGGGATTGGATCCACATGTTCAAGATAGCTTTGGGCAGTCGTTAACTGTGGCTTCCCAATTATTCCCAGTGTGATTCCTGAATTTTAATCCATGAAGTAAAGATGGAAAACTTTGTTCCAGTACAGCAGCAACCAGTCCAGGAATGATGGGGTTAATAAACAGAACCACAGGACTTTTAAAACCAAGTACCAGGGAGTCTGTCCTGCGCTTCTGTGTATTACACAAGTGTGGATAGATATCAGACACTGGAGTATGGCATGAGGGAGCTTAGCAGGCCACGGAATTGACCGGTGCAGGGGGATACCAAAAGTACCTCACCTGCTCCTCCGGTCTGGGACCCACTCTCCTCGCCTGCTCCTGCGTGCCGCTGTCAAAGACGTCAAGGAAATGGAAGAAGTTCGGCGCAACTGCGCATGTCTGAAAAATGAAGCTCCCGGATGTCTCTTCAAAAAAACTTTATTGGCACACACAAGGGCTTCACCGTGGTCTCCCCCTCAACGCGTTTCACCCTTACGCAGAGGGCTTCGTCTCGGAGTGGGGAGAAGCGGTAGCAGCCTGTTTAAATACCCTAAAAAGCCCGCGAAAGCGGCATAAAAATTAACCCCTTCAATACCCTTAGCCAGTTAAAGAAATATCTATGCCTTAATACTGTTATATCCATATTAATAAAGTCAAAGTTTATAATAGACATATACATATGCATAGATTGAACTATTTGGCCATATATTGAAAGTGTATGAAAACATTAAACATTAAAATGCTGGTTACAACACTGCAACATTCCTAATTGGTCCCTTAATTCCTATTTCATGAGCCATAACAGCTTCAAATCAATGTTGATATGCATATACATAAGAAGATTTTCTCTATCATTAATACAGAAAAAGACATTTTTGTTTTAATGAATGATGCTGTTTGGCAAGGAAAATGTGGACCAAAAAAAGGTGGGAGGGGGGAGAGGGGGAAAAAAAGAAAAGGGGGGAAGAAAGGAAAGACAGGGGAGGGGGGGAGAGAGGGAGGGGGGGGGGGTAGGGTGAAGGAAAGGAAAAAGGGGGAATAGGAAAAGGGAGGAACGAAGGCTATTCGTGGTTTTTTTTGTTCCCACGAGGGGATTGGATCCACATGTTAAAGATAGCTTTGGGCAGTCTATAACTGTGGCTTCCCAATTATTCCCAGTGTGATTCCTGAATTTTAATCCATGAAGTAAAGATGGAAAACTTTGTTCCAGTACAGCAGCAACCAGTCCAGGAGTGATGGGGTTAATAACCACAGAACCACAGGACTTTTAAAACCAAGGCTGCATTTCTTGCGCTTGCAAGCAGAGGACAATTTCTTTTGTTCCAAAGGACAATTTCTGTCATTCCCTGATTCCCGTAAGTGTTGTTTTCAAGTGTATTCTGCAGATGTCTATTAAGGAAATAAATCACAATTTATTTTGCAACTTGTTCTGTTCAATTAAGTACCCATAAATATAAATGTGTTGATAAAAGTTGGTGTCATCTTGACAATTGGGAATATAAAAAAGAAATTAACCACACATAGCGTCTCAAACCATTTTTTATTATTCCATAATTCAAACCCCCAAGGTCTCATATTCAAAGCTATTGAGCAAGTAATGCCACACTGGAGAGGGGGAAATAGAAACCTTGCCCTAATTAAGAGATAATCGTATTGGATATACGAACTCCAAACCATTTCCCCCTTAGGTTTAAACCTTGAATTTGATATCAAACCATTCCTTTGATCTATGACCTAACTACAGTTCTCTATTTTTCTCTTAGATCTTTCGATATCTCTAATTAATTCTTATTCACTGGTTAGAATAATAATATGTGTCTTATGCCAGATCGCCTATAATTATGTGTATACTTATATATTCTATCATAACTAACATCATTAGATTAAATAAATATGTTTTATTTAAAAATGTTTTAATTTTTTAATTCTTAATAAATAGTTCATTTGTATATTTGAGCTCCACATATGTTTGATGTGGAGAAACTATATCCTAATATTGGCAATCTTTAGCATACTCTCAAACGTTACCACTTTAGGACTGATATACCAATCAGTTCTTAACCTATCAGTAGATAGCTTAGGGTTTAAAAGCCCTGACTACCATGTCATCGACACTTCTGATGAAACCAAGAAAGGTGAAATGCGTAGAGTGACGCTGACAGATGATCCACACCGCCGTCCGGAAACCCCAGATCCCACTGACGTCATATCCGGAATTGATGAAACGCAGCCGTGAGACGCACGCCAAGCAGAGGGGAAGCAGAAAGTTTATTCCAACTGTAGCCAAGATCGATTGTGTGATCTAAATGTGTGTAACCATCTTATACCATGTGAGTGTATTATAATATACTTACCTTTTAATATAAATTCCTACAGTCTGCACTATGTTTGGTTCTCTGTTTAATCACTAAAGGTACCAACGTGCATATCTCCGCTGAGGCTGACACATAATTCCACAGCAGTCGGCGAGTCATCACTTAAAGATACCATTACGCACATTGATATATCCTCACTTTTGTGAGTATGCATTCGATGGACCCTGAGAAGACATCCACGTTTGTTTTGTAACAATATTTCACTGTCAGACTTTTATCTTTTGTTTTCACATGTTTGCGCTTCCCAACGAACACTATTCCTTCAACTCTACATGGGATTGAGAGCAATCATCCACTGGGTCACAGCAGCATTCAACGAATTTGTTTGTATTACTATTTAATATTAATGCACTTTATTAACACTGTTGTTTAATTATAATTAGAGCGCCACTATTGATAATTATCCTTCACTTGAGGGCTCTAACCCTGTCAAATGCCTCCTGCACAACGGACACATCATAACCTTTGTTGTCAAAATTGTCTTTGAGTCTAGCTGACAGCAATTTAAAGGAGCGGTCCGATTAGCAGTTCCTCCTGAGTCTGTTGAATTGACTCAGGGGTATGTTTTGTATCAACTTTGGGTGGTGACTGCTCGTCGCATGTAGATAGCTATTAACCGCCATTTCTTTGAAAGGTACTTGAGTATGAATATTGCAAACAGCATCAACAGACAATTCTAAATTAAGAAACACCACACTGGTAGGGCTAACCTGATGCGTGAATCTGAGGCCTAAATCATTACAGTTGAATCCAACTAAGAGCTGCCCGAGGTCTCCCCATCTCCATCCCATATGATAAGAATGTCATCAATAAAGCGGCCATAGAACACGAGAACCGCCACCAGCCGTGCATTGGACCACATGTGTTTGGTCTCCCAATACCCCATAAAGAGGTTTGCATAGCTGGGGGCGAATCTTGTGCCCATGGCCGTACCACAGGTCTGGAGATGGGAGTCTTCCCCGAACAAGAAATAGTTGTGACTCAAGATAAAGCCGATAAGGGAGAATAAATTTGCACTGTGTATCATGAATTCTCTGATCACCCCCCAGAAAGTGCCCAATCGGCTCGAGACCCTTATCATGCTGAATACAGGTGTACAAAGATTGTACATCACAGGTGGCCCATTTGAAGGTAGGTTTCCAAGTGATGGAGGAGAGGGAGTCTATGACATGGAGCGTGTCCCTAATATATGACTTTAACAGGACCACATAAGGTTTTAAAAAGTGGTCCACATATCTGGACAGGCTCGATGTTATAGCCTCCACCCCTGAAATAATGGGCCTACCTGGCGTGTTCTCGAGGCTCTTGTGCACCTTAGGGAGTTGATAGAAGAATGGAATACGTGGGTTGCGGATGTATAGATATTTATATCCATGTTTGGTAATTAGCTTTTGAGCTAAAGCATTTTTCAATAATAGACATAATTCCGCCTGATAGCTTAAAGTAAGATTGCCATCAAGCACCAAATATGAGTGAACATCCGATAGCAACCTCATTGCTTCCGCCACGTATACAACTCGATCTTGCACTATAATGCTTCCTCCTTTATCGGCTTGTCTGATGGTTATAGTCTGGCTCAGTTGTTTGAGCTCATTAAGTGCCTCAGATTCACCTCTGGTGAGGTTGCCCCTGATGTGTTGTGATTCAATACAAAGTTTCTCAAAGTCCTGTAAGACCATAGTATAAAATGTGTCAATGTGACTACCTTTAGAATGGTATGGGTAGAGTATAGGCTTAGGTTTTAAAGATGTCTGAAATATGTTCTGCGGACTGACGTCTGGAATATGTTCCAGCCAGTCCTCAATAATACTCATATCAATATGAGAGGGAGAGTAAGAATCCAAATTTGGATTGTTCTCTCCCAATAGGCTCTGTTATCTTATTGTAGGTAAACAATTTTTATAACCTGGGGATAACAGTATGTGAAGTATTATTATGCTTTTATTTGTGTTGAATCAGCTAGCTGTTTACACTATTGGGGACAGGTTTACATGGGTTAGGATACATATAGGTAGTGCTCTTTGGTGTCCACCAACCCCTGAAGAAGTCACGTGGTAGTGACAAAATTAGTTGGGACGAGGTTGAGACGTCAGCACACACGACGGTGAGAGGAGGTGCCTTCTGCTTGTGTAGAGCTCTGTTATTCACGCTGCACACTCGGCTAGCAGACGGAACCTCCATTGACTGGAGGACTGAAAACTGCATGCGGATCATCTGGCTGATCTACACAGCACAGCGTTTGTGTGTCAGGAGCTCCAATGGTTGTATTCTACTCAGGCAGGGTATTCACACTGGACCCCTCTTACCCAGCTGACGAACTCCTTAGAGATTATTTTCTCACATGCTTATTGTTTTTTAAAATCTTGTAAGTGCGATTCTTATGGACCGCGTGGCTTATTAAATGGACTCTATTTTTCATATAGTATAACACTATGGTGGATGTGTGATGAACTATTACCCTAAAGCTCAGCGCCGTGACCGTTGATAGTGTATAATTACAATCCTTAATAATATAACTTAATACAGAGGTGGTAACATTAAACCTGTGTTTGATTTAGTGAAAGCTGGTATGGGTCACATGTGATGTGGTGTCCTTATATACCGCCATCCAACACAGTGATGGTTTGAGAGTGATTCAGCAAACATTGGAGGGGGATGTTAATGTTGAAGAGAATCTAAAATCTTTCATTCTGGGGGGAATAAAACACATTCTCATGCATAATTATTTCAACTATGATGGAGAATATTTCCTCCAGACATGCGGCAACTCGATGGGCACCAGGTTTGCACCTAACTATGCCAGTTTGTTCATGGCAATGTGGGAACGAAGCCACATATGGAATAACAACCCATATGGTGCAAACCTGGTGCTCTGGAAAAGATTAATCGATGTTGTGCTGTGTGTCTGGAGGGCCACAATGGAAGAACTAGATTTGTTCAAATTATATTTGAATAACAATCCCTTTAATATTAGATTTACATTTAGCAGTGACTGTAAGAGTATACATTTCTTGGACCTTACCTGTATGTGGAAAATGGCTTGGTACACACCAAAACATACCACTTAGAGGTGGATGCAAATACATACCTTTTGGCGTCTAGCCACCATCACCCTAAGTGGATACAAAATATTTAAAAGAAATTGCTCACAAGATCATGTATGTATTGAACAGTTAAATACCCTCAGAGATAAATTCATTGAGAGATCTTATAACAGGGACAAAATCAATCAAGCCCTTCTCACTATTAGGGACGTCGATAGGTCATCTCTCATTAACCCTCAAAAATCTAAAAAGGACCACAAAGGAGAATTCATCCCGTTCATTACTAAATTCAATAGCACGGCCCCTGAAATAAAGAAAATTATTAATAAACATTGGGGGATTCTCCTTTGAGATCTAATTTTAAACACTTTCTACCAACTCATCCACAGATTGTATATAAACATGCTCAGAATTTGAAAAATAAGCTAGCGCCCAGTTGTCCCCTTAGTGGGCCTAGACAAAAAAACACGATGTGGCTAGCCAATTTAAAGGTCTTTTTCACTTGTGGAAAATGTATAGGATGTTCCTATAGCCTTAAGGGTAGCCAATTCCAGTCAGTTGTAACGGGCAAAAGGTACTGTATGAAATAGATACATTCATAAATTGCAACAGCAGATTTTGTTTATACCTGTTGGAATGTCCCTGCGGACTGCAGTACGTGGGGAGAACTGGGAGAGCACTGCAACGCAGGCTGGCAGAACATGTATACAATATTAAGAGAGGTTTGGAGACACACAGTGTCTCCAACCACTTTAAAATTAAACATAATCAGAACCCGGCTTGTTTGTAGGGGAATAGAGTGCCGAAAAGCCAACTGGAGGGGGAGTGACAGACTCAGACCTTTTGGATCTATACTTTGAGAACTCTGTCACCCCATGGCCTGAATATAGAATTTGATCTGGTCTCCTTTTTGGTGGATTGAGTGGTTTCCATCCCCATCAGATCGGCCAATCTGAGTTAATTTGCATATTCAATTGCATGTATTTAGTTCAACATCTGTTTATTAATGATTCAAATTGAATTATGATCCAATTGTGAGTTGAAATGTAATAATATCACTTCTTTTTGCCAGATAAATTGCTCTTAATCCCAGATTTTTTTACCATAGTGGCAGTGATCGTGCTGTAAAATATGGGTGCATTTTTATTGTATTATATGGAATTTATCCAGGGGGGTGTGTGTTGCCCTTTATGGTATAAATAACACTAGTAGTCAGGAACTCCCTCATACCACTGATGAAGTGACCACTTTGAGTCACGAAACGCGTTTGGGAAAGGAGGAGTTGCGAGACTGAGGTGTCCGGTAGCAAGGAGAGAGGAGGTGGCGCCATCGCGTGACGTCAGTTAGTTGCGCGGAGACCGGCGTCAGTCACTGGAACTGAGAACAGTGAGAGCGCGTTCAGCCCAGTGTGCATCATCCCCCACCTGTAACAAGCTGCGGACGGCACATTGTCAGTTGTTCTGCAACAGCCTGGTTTATGTGAGTAAGCCTTTGGCTGTTTTTTATACTGTTATTAAAGTTTTTAGCAATCTGCACCATCATCTCCTACACTGGCGACACACTTTATTCGAGCTCGGCTAGTCCCACGAATTCGGGTATACCCGGGTGTATTGAGGTTTGTGACTGTTTTCTGCCCTAGTGCATTGGGTTATTTTCCAGGCAGGGATTGAAGCATGTATTTCCCGCTGGCTGCAATACTGCACATGTATATATATATATATAGTACTGCATTACAATCATGAATTTATGCCATCCTGGTAGACACCAAGCATTGCAGCCTATAAATCCTAATCATTATCATTTAACAGATCAGCCGACCGTCAGCCAGGCATAACCGCCAGGTGGGAAGGCAACAACGGGGCGTTTCAGAGGTGAGGGAGCGGCGCATTCCAGGTATCTGCCAGGTACATACTGGGTATTTGCTCTGAATAAGTGTGTCGGTGCAGTATGTCATTTCCTTTCTGGGAACCCACGGAGATTACCATTGATGATTCAGGCTGTGAGTTAACGGAAGAGTGAGCTGACAAAAGACTGACAACACGGGGGATTCGTGAGGTCCGGAGAAGACGTTGGTTAAGCAGATTCTCTCAAATGAACATAGCAACACTACTTTTGAAGTGATTCACTTTTAAATCCTCTGAGCCCGTTTGTTGGTGCTTGTGGCTGCGCAATGGTTTCTTTCCCCCTTGTATATTCCACTGCAGAGAAAATTTTGAAACACCAGCTAGCATTAATCCACCACTCCGTTTTGCAATTGGAACATTAGGAGAACTTTCCCAATCTATATGGACATTACATTGGACTGGGGTATTGTTGTTATCTCTAGCGCCGGATTACTGCATTGTTTTATCATAACACTATGGTGCCTGCGCATCTCTTTGTTTCTTTTCTGTAGGTACTGTGTAGGTGGCTATACCACATCAACGGAGCTGCACGAGCCATTAATTATTTGGTGTCTGGACACCATCCTGTTTATACATATCCTCAGTGGACCTGATGGACTACACCTGTGGGAATTTTGCGTGACTTTTTTTATGCTTTTTGAACACTATTTTTCATAATCAGTGGTAACACAATTAGCTATTAATAGCATTAGTTTAAATATCACTATGAATATAATTAAGTATTCACTTAATCTTTATTGATTTAAGCACGTTAATATTCACATGATCAATTATTAAGCGCTATTGTTGTTTGTGTGTTTTTTTTATTTATATATATATATATGGTTTTGCACAGTATATTGATATAGGTCTGTTGCAGGCTTCCTCTGTGTATCATACATACATATATATGATACACAGAGAAGCCTGCAACAGACCTAAATCAATATACTGTGCTAAAACCAGTTCAATAAGGTGCAAGTGATAACACCACTGGCGGTGCTGGGGATGGTAATAACATATAAACCTGAACAACAACTGGGAGAAAAGAACCCCTATAATGAGAGAACTCAGCAGGCTGGTGATACTGGAAACTAATTAACCTGATAGAGACAATCGTAACATGTAATGATGGGTAACTAAAAAAACATTTTAATTGGAGAAATCCTCAAATAAAATAAAGTTATATGGATAACCCTCTATGTGAGGTGATCCTTAACAAATGGCGAAATTAAAATGTGGAAAGGGGGTGGGAATGGTAAGTCCTATTGATATAATAGGTGTTCCTTCAATGGCTACACTGTCTAAAGTACATTCACAATAGTAATCCCCAAGGTAAGTTGGATGTGGTGGGTAAGTAATAGTGCTGTGATAGTATCTTACACACTTCGTTGGCAGACCATAGATAAGGTCTACATAGACACCCACAACAAATGGTGACTCAAAGAGTCAGACAGAGTAATATGACTGATATAGCACATATAGTAACTGGTGGAAATATACCTGTAGCTGAATAGATATACTAAATCCAGTGCTGCGAGTCAGACAGATTCACAGGCAATAAGTGTCTGCCAAGGTGTCAATTGACAATGTCTTGTGCCCGGAGCCCTATCTAGTGCTATAAAGTCATAATCTAAAACAACAATAGTGAGCCAGCCTCGACAAAGCATTCCCGCGAAATGTACGTCGGCAACAGACGTACTGACGTCACAGATGACGCTTCCCGAGACTTTCAAGTCCGTCACTTCCGCATACCGCAGCAAACTTGAGTTCGGTACACAGATGTGACGACTCAGGAGATTCCTTCTTCTTCCTCTCCCTCTCTCCCATCTCCCGTTAGCCTTTCTGCCCCTTCTCACTCCTGTCTTTCACCGTCTACCTCTCTCCCCTTGCCGCAGCGTGTCCGGTGCGTGCGCCCCTGCAGCCCATGGGGGATGCGCGTGCATGCGCCTCTCTGCCCTTGCTGGCCATCGCACGGGCACAGGGCACCCGCGTTATCCTCTGCTTGGCTCCGTCCCCCTCCTGCTGCCTTTCCCTGCTCCGTGCGGGCCGCGCCTGTGTTACAGTCTGTGCGCGCGCATCCCCAGCTTACAGGGGCCGCGCGCACAGACTTTCCTTATCAGGATTTCCCTGTCTCCGCCTCCCAAGCTGTTCAGGCCATTCCCATGACTGCCCCTTCTGTCTCCTCCTCTTCTCCCCCTGACCTATCTCTTACTTCTCCCACTTCTCTCTCTACTCTTCCCCTCTCTATCATTGGTGCACCTCCCTTTAGAATCCCTGTCTGTCCACCTCTTACTCGCTCTGCATAGTTCCTGTTTCCCTGTGTGTTACCTGTCCTATGCTGAGCTCCCTCTGTTCTCCTGTGAATACCTGCTCCTGTGTTACTTTGGATTTCCCTGGCTTTGACCCCTGCTCTCCCTGGACTACTCTGCTCTCTGGTAACCCCTTGAACACTGCTACGCATACGACTTCGCTGACCTCTGGCTTCCTAGGACCTAGCTTGCTCTCTGACGACTCTACTCTCTGGATCCCCTGAACATTGGCAAACGGACATGATTATTCTCACAGACACTCCCAAGCGTTGCAAGTATATGCTAACAACTCTTTCTACAGGCCCACCAACGCTATACCACACTCCGGGCTTGCTCCAACTGCTGTGGGTGTGTGGTATCATACCGTTCCCACCTCAGTACTGGGGTCTAGCTTGGTCTGCAGGCATACAGGCGTGACAACAGACTTTCCGAGTCTGTGTCTCCAGGAGAGGGGTAACAAAGCGATAAACTCGCTACATGGGTTACTGATACACATTGTATCTAAGTGCCAGCACAGTATAAGACGTAGCAGGTTGAGAAACTGTTGCAGACATAACCAGTCTGCTACATTGTCCAGCTATGCAGTGTTTATGTGCTGCCTGCATTTTTATGCCTTCTCTGTCTGATTTATACAATATATATACTGGCTCACTATTGTTGTTTTAGATTATGACTTTATAGCACTAGATAGGGCTCCGGGCACAAGACGTTGTCAATTGACACCTTGGCAGACACTTATTGCCTGCGAATCTGTCTGATTCGCAGCACTGGATTTAGTATATCTATTCAGCTACAGGTTTATTTCCACCAGTTACTATATGTGCTATATCAGTCATATTACTCTGTCTGACTCTTTGAGTCACCATTTGTTGTGGGTGTCTATGTAGACCTTATCTATGGTCTGCCAACGAAGTGTGTAAGATACTATCACAGCACTATTACTTACCCACCACATCCCACTTACCTTGGGGATTACTATTGTGAATGTACTTTAGACAGTGTAGCCTTTGAAGGAACACCTATTATATCAATAGGACTTACCATTCCCACCCCCTTTCCACATTTTAATTTCGCCATTTGTTTAGGATCACCTCACATAGAGGGTTATCCATATAACTTTATTTTATTCGAGGATTTCTCCAATTAAAATCGTTTTTTAGTTACCCATCATTACATGTTACGATTGTCTCTATCAGGTTCATTAGTTTCCAGTAGCACCAGCCTGCTGAGTGCTCTCATTATAGGGGTTCTTTTCTCCCAGTTGTTGTTCAGTCATTGCCCCTGATTGTAGCACTTGTGCCTAGGCAGTAGCGAGGGTTTCCCCATTCCCCTCCCCCCCTCCCATCCCACTTACCTTTGTTCGAACATATAAACCTGCACAGAAAAAGAGAATCCCCTGATATCACTCTAGTATACAATGGTAACAAAATGTATTCATCACAAGTACAAATAAACATGCATGGGTTAAAAAGCGCTCTCTCTCTCTCTCTCTCTCTCTCTCTCTCTCTCTCTCTCTCTCTCTCTCTCTATATATATATATATATATATATATATATATATATATATATATATATATATATATATATATATATGCAAATATAACATATTATATTATATCTATATATGCATTATAACTGTAGCGCTCATCTGCATGTCTTAGGCAGGTCTGCAACCCCCGCCTTTCCCCATTATCACCCAGCATACAGCACTTCCACTGCAGCAAGGGATTCTGGGAAATGACATGCAAATGAGCACACAGTGTCACTTTTTTGCCTCATAACCATTTTAACATGGTCCCTATAGGCTTAAGCTTGCTGCATGGTCACAGCTTTGAGCACAGCCAGGGTTAAGGTGCATACCCAGAAACACCCACAGACAGCCGTTCTCAACCTTGATGGTCTCATCAGTGTGGGGTTGATTTTACTGGGAATCGCAGAGAGGCTATGGGATGGCTAAACATAATACTGGAGTTAAGTTTAGGTGAGTAAAAAAGTGACAAAAACCCTCCACAGGAAAGCAAATATGCAAATATAACTGTATGCTCATCTGCATGTCTTAGGCAGGTCTGCAACCCCCCGCCTTTCCCCATTATCACCCAGCATACAAGCACTTCCACTGCAGCAAGGGATTCTGGGAAATGACATGCAAATGAGCACACAGTGTCACTTTTATATATATATATATATATAAATATATATATATATATATTATATATATATACACACACACATTAGGTCCGGAAATAATTGGACACTAACACAGTTTCATAATGTTGGCTCTGTACTCCATCACAATGGATTTGAAATGAAATAACCGAGATGCAATAGAAGTGCTGACTTTCAGCTTTAATTCAAGGGTTTGAACAAAAATATCTTATGAAATGTTTAGGAATTGCAACCATTTTCATACACAGTCCCCCTTATTTCAGGGGCTCAATGTAATTGGACAATTACACAACAAAATAAATAAAATATTCATTTTTAATACTTTGTCCAAGAATCCTTTGCAGGCAATGACTGCTTGAAGTCTGGAACGCATGGACATCACCAAACGCTGGTTTTCCTTGTCCTTGTATGCGTTGCCAGGCCTTTACTGCAGCTGTCTCCGTTGTTTGTTTGTTCGTGTGTCTTTCTGTCTAAAGTTTTTGTCTTCAGCAAGTTAAAATGCAATGCTCGATCGGGTTGAGATCAGTGATTGACTCTGCAATTGCGAATATTCCACTTTCTTTGCCTAAAAACTCCTGGGTTGCTTTCACAGTATTTTTGGGTCATTGTCCATCTTAAGTGAAGCGCCGTCCAATCAACTTCGTTATTTGGCTGAATCTGAATCCCTATACACTCCAGAATTCATCCGGCTGCGTTCGGTCTTTGTCACATAATCAATAAACACTACTAACCCAGTGCCATTGTAAGCCATACATGCCCATGCCATCACACCTGCCTCCACCGTGTTTTACAGATATATGGTAAGCTTCGGACCATGAGCAGCTCCAAGCCTTCTCCATACTTTTTCTTCCAACATTCTGGTACAGTTGACTTAGTTTCATCTGTCCAAAAATGCTGTTCCAGAACTGGGCTGGCTTTTTTAGATATTGTTTGGCAAATCTAATCTGCCTTTCTATTCTTGAGGCAGGAATGGTTGGCACCTTGTGGTGAACCCTCTGTATTTGCTCTTGTGAAGTCTTCTTTTTATGATAACTTGGATAGTGATATGCCTACCTCCTGAGAGTGTTCTCACTTGACTGGATGTTGTGAAGGGGTTTTTCTTTATCATGATAGGAATCCTACGATCATCCACCCACTGTTGTCTTCCATGGATGTCAAGGCCTTTTTGTTTGCAGAGCTCACCAGTTGCATTCTTTTTTCTCAAATTTACCAAACTGTTTGATTTGGCCACTCCTAATGTTCCTGCTATCTCTCGATGATGGATTTTCTTTTTTTTTGCAGCCTAAGGATGCCCTGTTTCACTTGCATTGAGAGCTCCTTTGACCACATGTTGAGGGTTCACAGCAACAGCTTCCAAATGTGAATGCCACACCTGGATATCAACTCCAGACCTTTTACCTGCTTAATTGATGATAACATAATGAAGGAATAGCCCCCACCTGTCATGAAAAAGCTTTTGAGTCAATTGGGCAATTACTTTTTGTCCCTTGAAAAAGAGGGGGCTACTGTAACGCATGTATGCCCGCAGATCTGGCCGTCCCCAGTACTGAGGTGGGTGTTATGTATAACACGCACCCACAGCAGTGAGGGCGTGCCCGGAGTGTGGTAGTTGCGTTGCCCGGGCCTGTTGAAAGATGGTTTAAAGTATACTGCAATGCCAGGGATATAAGTTCGGATAGTGGTGTCTGTGCACCAGAGTCTAGGGCATAGAGAGCAGGATAGTGGTGTCCGTAAGCGAAGTGCAGGGATAACAGAAGGCAGCAAAGTCTGTATCCGTAAGCAGGGTTCAAGGGCAGGAGAGAGCACGGTAATCCGTACAAGCAGAGTTCAAGCCAGGGAAGAAAATGCTGAAAAGACACAGGAGAGCCAAGCATAAGACTGCACCACACAGAGGTTACTAAAATTAATGCGAGCAATGACTGAGGACAGACAGGGATTATAAAGGAGGGAGCACCAATGGGAGGGAGAGGAGGATTGAGGGTTGTTGAACACCAATGGGAGAGAGAGGAGGAGCAAGAGTGAAGTGAGAGGGAGCAGGATAGGTGAGAAGGAGAGAGGGAGGAGAACATGTGAACCAGAGAGGGAATATCTGTACACAGGAGGGAGCCTGAGTCTGGAAGGCTTACAAGAGGCGTGTGCGCGCGCCCTCGTAAGGTTAGGGTGCGCGTGCACAGTTGTGTACAAGAGGCACGCGAGCGCCACGCCGTGGGAGCACCTGACGAAGTGGGGAGAAAGACCCGGAGGTAGTTTGCAGGAGGTAAGGGGACTGGAGCGGGACACAGGGAGACTGTGAGTTGGGACTACTGTAAAGGAAACGGAAGTTTAGAAGGCGCGCGCGCCCTGCGGAGACGCGCACA
Source organism: Ascaphus truei (assembly GCA_036426205.1). Lineage (NCBI taxonomy): Eukaryota > Metazoa > Chordata > Amphibia > Anura > Ascaphidae > Ascaphus > Ascaphus truei. The sequence continues at coordinate 40,129 of WSYH01003932.1, forward strand.
GACGCTGGGAGAGCATCATGGGATGCCGCAGAGGGACGTGTGCGGAAGAAGAAGGAAGAACAGAACGGGAGGCAAGAAGGGATATGAGAGGCAGAGGAAGTGTAGAGCCAGGGACACATGGAGTGGAAGGAATCCCCTGAACTGTCACAGTATGCGATGATCCACCATGGTTTTCTGGGGGGAATTTCTGATGATTGCCGGAGGAGTTTGGGAGCATGGATGTTGACATGACGGAAAACCATGAATGCTCTTCTGGACCATACCCTCCAAAGGATGAGAAATTGAAGGTTATTCCTGAACCAACGAGAGTCGATTAGGAGTGAATTTCGTACTCTTTGCTGTCCTAGAGTGGGCACCATGTTTGGTTTTTTCGGAAGGTCCGGGAAGTGAGAGCTCTGGATGAAAGGTTTGGTAAGGATACATGGAATACAGAAGGAATTCTTATGGTGGGAGGCAATGCTAGCCGGTAGCAACCGGATTGATCGTTCTATTATTTTGAAAGGGCCCAAAAATCTCGGGACAACTTTGGAGACGGAGTCTTGAGCCTAATTTCTTTGAGGACAACCACACTCTGTCTCAGGTTTTTGAACGAAGGACCTGGTTGGCGACGTCGATCCTGCCTTAGTTTTTTGTCTTGAGACAGCAGTTTGTAGAGTCTTAAGGATTCTCCATGAAGAATTCTGAGGTCGTAACATGGGAGTCCGCTGTGGGAACGCAAAGGGGGAGGAGAGGGAAGACTGCTAGGGTGAAAACCGATTGATGAAAAAGGAGACTCTTGTGTAGATTCATTCTTAAGAGAGTTGATTGCAATTTTGGCCCACAGTACGGTCCACCCAGTTGTCTTGAGACTCGAGACAAAACATCTGAGATACTGCTCTAAGGTCTGATTCATCCTTTCAGTCTGACCATTGGTCTGAGGTGATATCCGGAGGAGAAAAAGGGAAATCCCAAGTCTCTGGGAAAACACACGCCAGAACTTAGAGATTAATTGGAACCTCTATCAGAGACAATCGAAATGGGAACGTCGTGTATCTGAAAATTTCCTTGAAAAAAATCGCCCAAAGTAGCAGAATTAGGAAGACCCTTGAGGGGAGTAAAGTGTGAGGGTTTAGAAAATTTGTCTACCACAAACAGAATGGTATTCATTCTCTCTAGAATTGGGAAGTTCGACAATGAAGTCCATAGAGAATGTTTCCAAAGTTGCTCCGGGATGGGAAGGGGCATAGAATACCCCGACATTTGTGATGGGCATTTTACTCTGGGCACATACCGGACAAGCACTATTTGAACTCGAAAATGTCGTTGTTCATCTTAGCCACCAAAAAATGTCCGTTTAATGAGATCCGCTGTCCTCCCTCTTGAAGCCTGGATGACCGTCCGATCTAGAAGAATGTCTCCAAAGTAGATCTTGTGGCGAAATCGGGAACTGCTTAAAGGCGTCCCTCTGGATCCATCCTGAACTGATGGGAATGTGAACCTGTCTTTGTTGATTCAATCCACCATCAAAAATTATTGGCAGAGATTATGCACTGGCAGGAAGAATAGTTCCGTGTACTCATTGGTTCGTTCTTCTCCGTGGCGAACTGAGAGAGATGTGCGCCCGCTTGTGATATTTTTGGTCCAGGAATATATGAAATGGTAATTTAAAATTGGAAAAAATAGACCAACGGGCCTGACGGATCCTAATCGTCAGGTCCCCTCGATATACGCAAATTTGTGTGGTCGGTGAAAAAAGGCAATAGGTTCCTTGTTGCTTCTAAAGATGCCTCCACTCCGGCGCCCAATTTAATGGCCAAAAGACTCACGATTCCCAACATCATAATTTCTCTCGGCAGACGAGAATTTCCGAAAAAAAAAACCACAGGGTAGAGTTTTTCTTGGAGAGAGGATCTCTCTGTGAAAGAACTGCACTGGCTCCCACATCCAGGCGTCAACTTCCAATGTGAAGGGAAGAGAGGTATCAGGATGACGTAGATGGTGCAGAGACAAAGGCTTTTTGAGAAAACTCGAATGCGTCAACGGCTCGGGAGACCAAGACGTGGGGGTCGGCACATTTTTTGGGTCAAGGCAGTGATGGGAAAGCAATAGAAGAAAATTACGGATGAATTTCCTGAATAATTGGCAAAGCCGAGAAAACGCTGCACGGCCTTGGAGAATTTGGCAGCGGCCAGTCGAGAACAGACTTCAATTTCTCTGGGTCCATAGAAAACCCTTGGTTAGCGATAATATAGCCTAGGAAGGCAGTTCGACATCTGGTGGAACACAACATTTCTCCATCTTGGTGTATAGGCGTTAGCACGGAGCCTAGAAGCACGCATTTGGTATGGTGATGTTGTTCATCAAGTTTTTAGAAAAAATGAGAATGTCATCCATGTATACGATAACAATGTTTCCCAATACAGTGGGCGACAGATTTTATTGCAACTCGGCCTGCCCCGCGTTTTAAAAAAATGCGTCGCCGCTGGGCTGTCTCCGGCCAAAACCTGGCCGGTTTCGGCCATATGTTTTTGCTGCGCCTCGGGCGTTTTTAATAGTAAGTGCCATAGCGCTTATCTATTGAAGCGCGGGAAAGCGCGGGAAACTCCGGTTCCAAACCGGATAATTGACCCGCTGCTAGCCCGCGCTGTCCCGGCGCAGCTCACTTCTTTAGTTAGAATAACCTGTGCCGGACAGTACATTTACCGAAAGATGCCGTTATGAACTCATGGAAGACGGCAGAAGCATTGTCATAGCCCGAAGGGCATCACTAGATATTTATATGTCCAGATCGCATATTAAACGCGGTTTTTCCACTCATCCCCCTCCCTTATGCAAATGAGGTTATGCCCCTCTTAATCGAGCTTGGAGAAGATAGAGCTCCTTGGAACGATCGAAAAGTTCAGAGATTAGGGAAGGGGTACCTATGCTTTACCTGATTTTGGTTGAGTCGGCGAAAGTCGATACAGGGTTTTAGCCACTCCTCCTTCTTCCTTCTCACGAGAAGAAGCCTGCCCGCTTGGGGAGGTAGAATTGCGGAGAATCCTTTCTCTCAAATTTTCTGGATAAGACGTCATGGGCTTCAGTTTCTGAACGGACAAAGGTAGACTTCGACTTCGGGAGGATGGTTCCTGGAATTAGAATCGATAGGACAATCATATGGATGATGGGAGGCAGAAACTTCAGCCGTACTTTGTTGAACATATCCAGGAACTCATGATTCACGGTCGAAGAAGATCGTCAGATTTGAGAACGAATCCAACCGCAAGCACCACAACAGAGGACGATATACTGACTCAGCGGAGAAGGCCGCTGGATAGGTAAGGTTGCCGGTCCAATTATGCGCGGATTGTGAATTGAAGCCAAGGCCATCCACAAAATAAGATGAACGTGGGAGATTGAAAATATCAAAAACCTATTACCCTCCTTATGACAATCGGCCAAGGTAAAGTGAGAGGAATGACTCCCAGATATCATTCTGGCTGGAGCGGATGACCGCGATAGCCTCAAGACCAATGGTGCTTTTTTCTCTTGACCAGGGAATTTGGTTCTCAAGAGGCGACGGTTTGATCCCGAAAGTTTACCACCAGAATCAGAGTCAATGAAAGCTTTTTACTTCGAGTAGGAGGTCAGGACCCCCCAGCGTAGCAGAGATCATGAACTTCTTTGGGAATTATCAGGGAGAAGGGCAAGAAGAGACAGTACCCATAGAAGCCCCTCTACCTTTACTGGTTGTTCCCGTTTCCCCGGCTTCAGGACAATTCTGGAGGCGATGTTCCGAAGACCACAGTAGAAACAGAGTCCCTTCTGACGGCGTCGAATTCTCTCCACGGCCCTAATTGTTTGCTACTGATTTTCATCGGCTCTGGGGCGTCCAATGCCACGAGAGTGAGGAGGCAACCTGTGAGAGACAACAGAGGAAGAAAGAGAATGGAACAGTGTCCTCTCCGTCATTCCTGGGTGCGTTGGTCACGTCGTATACATACTGAGGTGGTAGGTTTTAAACATGCCACCACAGCATGAGGGCAATTCCCGTAGTGTGGTAGTGCGTTGCCGGCCTGTTGAAAGATTCCTTAAGTATACTCGCAATGCCAGGTATAGAGTTCTGGATAGTGGTGGTCCGTTGTGCCAGACCTAGGGCAATAGAGAGGCAGAGTGGTGTCCATAAGCAGAGTCCAGGGATACAAAGGCAGCAAGTCGTATCCGTAAGCAGGATTCAAGGGCAGGAGAGAGCAGGTAATCCAGTACAACAGAGTTCAAGCCAGGAGATCCAGGGTAACAGGAACAGGAAGAAATGCTGAAAAGTACAACAGGATAGCCACTAGAACTGCCACACAGAGTTACATAAACATGCCAGAGCATTGAGCTAGAGGACAACCAGGGATTATAGAGGAGGAGCACCAATGGTAGAGAGAGGAGGAATGAGGGGTTGAACCCAATGGAGAGAGAGAGGAGCAGAGAGTGAAGTGAGAGGGAGCAGGATAGGTGAGAAGTGAGAGGAGGAGAACAGGTGAACCAGAGAGGGAGATAGCTTGTACCATGGGAGGAGGAGTGCCAGAAGTCTGGGAAGGCTAAAAAGAGGAGCTGTGTGCGTGCACCCTCTGTAAGGTTAGAGTGCGCGTGCACAGTTGTGACAAGAGGCGCTCGAGTGCCCACCTGCGGGGGCACCTGCCAAAGCGGGGGAATAACCGGAGTTAAGTTTGCAGGAGGTAAGGGGACCGGTAGCAGGAAGCAGAGGAGACTGTAGAGGGAAAACTGGGAGTTTTGAGAAGGCTGGGAACCCACGCAGATGCTGGAGAGGTCAGGGGATGCCGCAGAGGGACGGGTGCGGGAGGAAGAAGGAATAACGACGGGATGCAAGTAAGGATATTGAGAGGCAGAGGGAAGTGTAGTACCAGGGACACATGGAGGGGAAGAAATTCCCTGAACCGTTACAGCTAACATATTAAAGAGATGTAATTTCCAAACCCTTCCCCAATTTGGATGTAAATACCCTCAAATGAAGCAGATAGATTGAACTTTAAGCCCACATCACTTTTTAACTGTAACTTGAATATTTTTGGTACACATAGCCGAAATAACAAACTTGTATCAGTGTCCAATTATTTCCGGACCTTAACTGGTATTTAAATATAATTGGTATGATGAAGCCACTGTACAAATGAATGGGTGATGGGTGCGGGTAGTTGCTTGGAGAGAGTGGTTACATCGTCGGTGGGTATTGGGGCAGGGTGGGGTTAACCCCGTAATTACTTTTGGCGGTTATACTGCTAAGGGGATTAACGAGTTAAGGGACCATTAGAAGTATTTGCATGTATTTTTCTGGCAACGGAGGACAAGGACCTTGCTGGCGAGGATGGCCCTCCATATTGCTGTGGTAAGTATAACTGTATTTATTTATTTTATTTCTGCTGGTTTAATGTGTTTTATCATGTGTCGCCACCATTGTTTACGTGTCACAGCGTCACGCGACGTGGACGCTATAAAAATGGTGGCGACACTGGCACATGATGCCCCATACCGGGGCCTTAACTCAGGAATCAAGGGGTCCCCGAGGCTGAATCAATGCGTTCAGCTCAGAAACCCCCTGCTCCCACACACTATTAATAAAAATACATTTAAGAAAGCAGCTTCATTACCTTAGCAGCTATTCGCAAGGCAATTAAGGGTTTAAGGTATAATTGCATGTTTATTGGGGACAATTTCCCCAATACACATTGCAATATACTGTACATATAATAAATGTAATATACAACACATACAACCCGCACACTATTAATTAAATGACATTAATGCAGCTTCATTATTATCCATTGCGGCTATCTGCTACGTAAGAATTATTGTTTATATGATAATGTGTTTTTTTGAGACTATGTAATGTGCAGGGGTCTCCAGAGACAGAACCACATTGGTTTGAGGTCCCAGGCCCCCCTGCTTCCTGAATACAGCCCTGTTATGGGGTGTCGGTACCTCTCTGACTCTTGTTTATATCCCACGGCACGTGATGGCATCCAAAGTTAGGAGATCCGGCACCCCATAATGGGGACCTAACTATCTCATGAAGCAGGGGTACTCGGCATGAAAACAATGCGGTTCAGCTCCGGAGACCCCCGCAAACATCTAAACTAGTGAATAAATATTTTTTACAGCTAGATTTGCGCAGAGAGGGGGGATCCTCTCTCTGCTGGCAGACAGATCTTGGCGGAGGAGCCCTTCTCGGCGTCGAACCAATCTCGCCACAGGGCAACTCACCATGTTTGGTAAAGTGTGCTTTCGCAGGTATTTGGGGCCTTCCCTGCATGCCGTGAGAGCAACTCGCCAAAACATGGCGAGTTTCAAAACCCTTGCCGAAAGTGCTTCTTCGAGTTTTTTCTTTCTTCTGCGTACAGTGGCGGGCCGACCCTGATGTCTAAGTCGGCTAGATCCGCGGGTCCATATCCTGGTTAGGTCGTTTTTTTTTTTTTTTCCACCCGGACTGAATTCGTTTATTTAGCGCTCGATATATTAGCATTTTATTCTCTCTGTCCTGCAATACTGCAATGCCGTGTAAAAAACTTCAGGGGGGGGGGCGTTTTGCGGAGCTGGTTGTCGTTTGGAATGTCTTAATACCAAATCGCGGTACAACCTACGTCAGTACACAGTCTGTGTGTGCATGTGCAGTAATTGTACATTTCCATATTTAAAGTACATGCGCCTGTTTACTACTTTACTACTACTCGCTCATCCACTGCTGCTTGCTTGCTTGAGTGAGTGACCAAAAAAAATTATTTTTTTTTTATATTATAAATTTTTTTATTTATATTTTCTCCACAAGCCTGCAAAACCATCTTACTGTATTACGATATTCAATCTGTGCTGTAGCTTTTGACTACGACCCTGTGCGTTTAACTGCACAGGTTTGATTTTGTGTGCTTTTGACGTACGTGTATTTGGGGGCGTATTATTATGATGAACTGCCTTTTTGAAATTAAAGTATGTCATTATCTTTGAACTTCATGCAGCTGTACCCTGTTAGCCCCCCCTCCTCCCTCCCCACTGCACACAGCCACAGAGCTAGCTCAAGTGAGTCGAGTCGTTAATTTTCTGAATATTGACATTTGTGTTAATTACCTCCATACCGAGCTACAAAGCCTCATTGCGCCTGTGTGTAATCCTTTTTGAGATGCGAGCTAACTGCTTACTGCACATGACTCACCCAATTCCCCCCACAGAGTCATTACTTTTCTGAAGCTGTTATTGTGTTTTTTAAACTGTCCCCTAGCCGAGCGTCAATCACCTACTCTGCGCTGCATGTATATCCTCTTTGAGATGGAGCTAACCGTATGACTCACCCACCCCCCCAACCTTTTGAGGCATTTTTTACGGTAACGTCTTTGGAAAATCCCTTCTCGAATTTTGAAATGTAAATCTGATTTGCACAGCATTGTGAGAATTGAGAGTTAAAAAACCCTTCGATTCATGTTGTTTTTGTCATTCATTCTTATTCATTGGTGTACTGTAGGTGTGGGGGGGGGAGGGTGTTGTCAAATGATTATGATTAGCAGGAATGTAAATACATATTTTTTTTTTTTTTTTCAGGAACCAAAAATATACAATTTAAAAATAATCATGAATAATACATATGCAGTCTTTATTAAGTTCTTCTGGCAGATTGAAATTGTGATAAACTTTGAAACATTTGTAAACTTGAATAAACATGAATAATGCACATTTATACGAATATATTTAATATATATACTGTAATTTAACATATTATTTTTTTCTGTCTTTATCTTGTTCCTCATTCTGTGTACAGTAACAGTAGTTTATTGAAAGAGAAGAGGTTGGTGTGTACATCATTACTGCTGTTTATATACTGTGCATTTGACTGTACAAGCAGATTAACTGGACACAACACCCCACCTCCCCCCAGTGTCACCCTTTTTTTCTTCCTGAAACGAAAAGAAAACAAAAAATTAGTGCAGTTTATGTGCGTACTGTATAATGGCATTATGTGATGTGTAGTACTACTGTAGATGGCTGGTGCTGCTTTCCTCTGGAAGAAAAAAATTGAGCAGTTAGTAGGCAGTTACTGTAGTACTGTCAAACTAGTCATACTGGAACACTGATACTCTGACTACTGTTAAATACTATGTAAACCAGATGGCTGGTGCTGCTCTATCTATAAAGAAAGCTGTAACTAATGTATACCTTATTTTAGGAAGAAAAAAATCTGTGCCTACTTACCTGTATCATACTGTACTTACAATACTACAGCAACGACTACTTTCCTGATGCTTGCCCATTACGCGCTATCACAATGGGCAACACAGTCACAATATGGTCTATATATTTATGCAAGCGTTCCACGTTGAGTACAACTCGTTCCAAAAACTCATTATGCCTTTCGCCAACTCGTCCTTTTTGGATGATTTCACCACTTTCCGGATATGGTCCTTCAGCTGAGCCAACCATTTTAGATTGGATGAAGTCTGGCGATCCTGTCATTGGAAAAAAAAGGACAATTAGTTAAGAGATACAGTACACAGTAAAACAGTGGGAAAAAAATGAGACCCGGTTACTGCATTACTCCCCTGGCGTCTTCACCCCTTTGATACCGCGCTCTATGATATGCGCTATTGACGCGTGTGCTTCGGATCGTTGTCCTGGTAGAAACGGGAACATCCGAGAACTCGCGTGTGATGTATTGCACATTCAGGCACAATTTTCTCTGGAAGAAGCTTAATTCATGATTAATATAACAAGAAAAGAAAGTGCTCAAAAACGCACAGTAGTACATACAGTGCATACAGTAAGGCTACACAAGGAAATACAGTGCTAAGGCTACATTAATTTATATATTTTACCTTCAAAGATGACAATGCATCCTGGTCCACGCCAAGAGTGGCACCCCATACATGCACTTCACGGGTGTTTTGGCCGCCTGTTCATAAGATATTGCGACTTTTTTTGTGGAAAGCAAAGTCTGCAATCTCTCCAGCGCACAGTAGACTCGTCAGTGAAGATGCAATCCTGGAAAGTTTCTCCACTGTCGCATGGTGCCGTTGGCCTGGACCACTCTTTTTATTTTGTTTACGTCCTTATTTTACGTCCCTTATCATGGGGTACGCTCTTAATGACAAAGATAAATAATTTTGCGGTACAAGTACAGTTTCCTAACAACACTTTTACCTCCTGTACTGTCCAGTACTAACCTCACCATGTCCATATTTCCATCCATTCTGTATCTCATCTTCTTATGCTGGTCTCGGTACAGTGAGATTGTGATTTTCTCCACAGTGTATTTGACCCTTATGCACTCTTCTCATCATTCTTCCCACACTATTTTGTCCACCAGAGCGTTTGTCCTCCCTACAATGTAAAGGTAAAGGGTGAGTTAAAGTGCAGTAGGCCACAAACCAGTTCTAACAGTATCAATATGCCCGCAATATAAAAATATACAGTATACTGTTTGTAATATAATCAAAATATATACATACACTGTTTGTAATTAAATATACAAAATAATATACTTTGGTGAATATAAATTTAAATACAGTATACAATATATATTATATGTTTTATATACAATAAATACAGTATACAAAATATATATATTGTTGTATATTAAGATATAAACAGTATACAAAACTACTTTTTATTTTGGTATGTATTAATCAAAATACAGTATACAAATATATATACCTGTTTGTAATATAAATTTTTATATTACTACAAAATTATATATGTTGTAATAAAGCTACAGAATACAAAATATTAGATAGTTCTGTACAGTACTGATCTAACAGTACTTATTTTGATATAAACTGTTTCAAGTTGTTAAATACTTCGCGTTAGTTCCCTTGGTCCTTTTGCGTCTCTGTTTTTTCCATGTGCAGAGCCACAGTGGTTACTGGCACAACGAGCAGAAGTAGCTAACCAGCGTTGGATAGCACAATTCGTGTCCACTCGTGTCAGTACATCTCCTTAATTCGCATGACTGAGGTCCTTGTAAAAAATCATTTTAACAGGCATTGCTGCGAGTAGAAGAAATACAACACAAAGTATATTCGATGTGTATTCATTGGCAGTGAATCCACAAAATGGATGGTGTATTTATATGGTAATGACTCACAATAAGTACGCCCACTTTCAACAACACCTGTACCCTCGCCGCCATACAAACAAGGTTACACACTTTGCATAGCCCACTCGATGATCTTATATCTTAACTTGCCTTGTACAGATGCTGCATTGTGCCATCTGCTTCCATGGATCAACCCCGATTCTACAGACACAGGACCCACTCACCCTGCTGCCGTGCCTGTCTGCAGAAAGCGAAAGGCGGTTGCCGTTTCCACGCGAAGGGCCAAGCCGACAGGCTAAGGCCATAAAGAAAACCTTCTGCTGATCCCAAAGCTAAGGGTTTTATAGACGTCAGCCTTATTAATGTTAAAAATATATGGTGATGTAACTCTTGACGCAAAACGAATGGGACCAACCCATCAAACCCGCAGACCACTCCTCCTCACATAACGCTTCGACCTCCTGCCACCGCTGTTCCTGGAAATCTTCAGCCCCGTCTTCTCCACCCCTCGTCCTCGATGCTGCCAATGCCCTCCCGGAACCCACAGGCCATCTTCTCCATTTTCTATCCGACGACACGCTGCTGGTGCCTCTTGAAATCCACAGGTCACTTTCTCTCCTTTGCTCTTAGACTACTTCTCTTCCGCCCGGAAATCCAAAGGTCACTTTCTCCATCCTTCTTTTCGACGACGCTGCCTCTTCTCTCTCTACTGGATATCCCAGGCCACCTCCTCCACCCTTCTTTCAAAACGATACTGCCACTTCTCTCCATGGATTCCCCCATCTCATCCTCCGTTGCACCCATCCACCCAATGTCCGCAACGCCATGCACAAAAAGCAGCTCGTTAGACCGGATGCTGAATGGGATAAGTGTGGATAACCCCGGAACTCTATTGTGTGGCAAAGATAGATCTGCTTCTTGGAGACCAAGCAAAATTGGATCACACTGGATGCAACATACTGTATGGAATCAATTGGATGATCGACGATGGAGAAGATAGAGGCGACATAGCGGGTATATACTCATTTGCTCGGTGTCATGCCGCTGTTTTCACCACTGACGCCGAGTAGTAGGTGGCATGGATGTGATGAATCTGAAGCATCTACAACCCTTCCATCACCAAGCGCACCCCCTCAACCAAAGATGAGTGTACATGTATGCCTTGAGGAGAACACGAGAACCCCATAAGACCACGCCAGGAGACCAACACAGAATCAGACAAGTACAGAAGGAAAGATTCCTCCCGACAACCTACAAACCCTCGCCCGTCGCCTCAACACACCCGCGTCCTCCCAAGAGCCTACTTCATCTCGCCTCGATACGGTGCCGACATCAGCCTGTGCAATCTGCCACCGGCGCTCAGGAGAAGTATATGGGGATGAGTGCTTGTGCACCCCCAAGTATGCCTTGTTACTACTTTTTTAAGCCCATGTGCCCTTCTCGTTGTACTGCGACTGGGTCCTTCAGAGTGAACTATGAAGGAATTGCGTAAAAAAAAGCCGCTTCCTCCAATTTAAGAAAGACCATTCTGAGGAAATGCGGCGCTTTTATAACCATTAGCCGATCCTTTAATGAAAGGCGTTCGAGACTGCATTAATGGTGTTTGGGCCATGCAGGAATCTCCATGGAAGGACAATCTGGTGGACTTTCTGGTTTTATGCATGGTACTGTAAACCAACTGTTGTCGACGTACGTAGCATTTTTTGACTGCTGTACTATAATAAAGGAAGATGTTTGTTGAAAGTGTTTTAAACTTTATTTTATACAAAGATGTTTTAACTTGCTGTACACACAAACATACTAGGAGCCTGCACATTCCATTCCTGAGGCCGCAAACAGCACGTTTTCAAGTTACCCTGAGAACTGGGCCTGTTTGCTGCCCGTCCGAGGACTGTACTGGTGCAGACCGGTTTTGGCACAAGTCCATCCACTGTATATGTTTTTGACTTGCCGTTCTTTAATATAGAGATGTTGCGTTTTTGTATATTTTATACAATAAAGAAATTTGTTTTAATCACAGTACTGTAAGTACCATACTTGTTGTGCTGAACTTACTGTGCATGTTTGACCTGCTGTACTCATAATAAAGGAGATGTTTGTGTTGTTTTAACTTGTATTTATAACAGAAATGTTTTAACATTGTGTAACACACACATGAACCTGCACAATTCCAGTGCCTGAGGTTCGAATCGAAAAAGTATATTGTTACGGTGCTCTCGCAGAACAAAACTTAATCCAGAATAAAAATCTGAGGATATATATAGAAAACAAAACCCTAATAATGTTTGGATGTTCCAAATAGTCAGCCCGGTAAAATAATCCCACATGCAAGCCGTAAGGTAAAATTCTGAACACCTGCTATTCTTTTTCTTCATGCCATTACAACATAGGTTATAGATCTTCACCCATGGTGAGAGATTAGCAATCAATGCCTCGAGCTAACAACTCTCTGGTTATCAAGGGGTTCACAAAGGGGGATAGCGCATTGTCGTGCTCATAAAATCTAAGGTTCCAATTGAGGCACGTTGTCACTAAACTAGAACATTCCTACTATGTCTTATTAAAGGGAGACCCCCACTGCAATTTAATAAAAGAGCTTAAACCCTTTTGGATGATGGTTCTATATTGGGTGCCCTTGATACAGGGATTGGAGTTCTTGTTTCTCGTCCACTCCCGATTATTCCCAATCTTTCATCATCATTCCATCTCCCAAGACCATAAGAACATTGGTCTCCCCCACCTGGGAGGCCAATTGGTCTCTCAGTAATTGGCATCTTTGGGAGATGTGTCTCAGATATGTTGATCACTTCTGCAGTCCATTGTGCAATTATTCACCGGTCATATATTAAAGATGGGTGTGGAACCTTATGGTCCACTCGATTGCCAATCACATGGGACAATTTCATAGTGGCTAACTCTTTGATATTACAATCATTAATATACATTTCATATGTACAACGATCATGGGTTGGCAGCTGTCGGGTTTTATTGACAGCATGCAGTCTTTCACCTGACAGACACTTTCATTTTAAATGCCACATTCAATGTTTTTTAACACATAATTATTTTAAGGTTTGAATGGGGGATTTTATCTCCAAAACACGTGGTAACCAAAGAGGAATAGTAACTAAGAGTGTTTACCCTGCACCGACCCCGTGTACCGACCCACCCCCAGGTTTATCACGACTTAACCAATTCCTTCCACTTCAAGCCCCCCGCTCTTAGAGGGACCAAACCACGCTCCGCTTCGGTCTTTTCGTTTGGTTTCCCACCCCGGGAACCCCGCGTTCCGCCCACCACCCCTCGCGTCCCAAAAAGTAAGTACCCGCACCAAAAGTAAAAAAAAACACGAATAAAAAAAAAACAAGTACCCCCAAAACCCCCGTTACCCACCCCCCAATAACAAAGGAAACGAAACAAAGACCCGCATACCTCACACCCCCCACCGGACCCGACCCCGCCTTTCCCCCCTGCCGGTCCGGCGCTCCAAACCCCCTCCCTTGTCGACCCGCTCCGCTAGCGCGCCTTTGCAGGCCACCATTAACCTTCCGGACATCCCCCCCACGGCGCCCCGGCTTGACACACCGATTCTGCCGCCTTCACTTTCACGACTCCAGCCCCCCCGGGGACGGCTTCTCTACCGATAGGGACGCGACCCCCCTGACCCCGCCCAGACCCCAACTGCCCCACCCCCCCGTTCATTTCCGTCCCCCCCGTCCTTCCCTCATTGGTTTTTCCATTGCGGGCGCCGTCGAAACGCACCCTCGCCCTAATAGCTGAAGCTCATGGGTAGCCCCTTCACCGGGCACTTCCGCCCCAGAGGGCCGTGGTGCCGCCCGGCCCGTACCCCTGCCTTCCCAGACCAAGGGGAATATCGGGGAAGCCCCTGCGTACAAAAGCAGGAGCCCCCGAACTTCCGGAAAGTGCCCCAGTGAATGCCGAACCCTTGCCCCGGAAAGACCGAAGAACTCAGACCGACCCCCCCGGCCCGAACACTCGGGACCCCACAACGGTTGCCAGACCACCGCCCCAACGCCAGGCAGGACCTCACGCACGCTCAACACTCCCGCGTGGAAGGAGAAGTTGACGAAAAGGGTAAGTCCGAGACAGTGCCCCCACAACAAGAAAGTCCGCAGCCGTCACTTGACCCCCGCAGCACAAGGGGCAGCCCGGGGGCCAGGAATCTAGCTCGTCCTTATTCTTAGGTAGCCCCCGCGACTGCCCACGAGCAGTCCGCGAGAGGCGCCCCCACCGCGCCCTTAACCGCCCCCCATGTTCCAGCGCAACCCATAATTGGAGGAGCCCGGACAAGACCTCCCCCAGCCCCGCTGCCGCGCCGGGATTTGATGCTATCCCCCTCCGAATACCCACTCCCAACCCTCACGGGCTGTACCCAGACAAGAAGAGGAGGATGTGTGGCGCCTGCACCGCCCACGCCGGGAACCTCGCCCTAGCGCGCCCCCCATTCCGTTCCAACCCCCCCCCAAAGGACCAAAAACGCAATGTGCCTAGTTTTGCCCCATCTTAAACGCAACCTATTTTTTAGTTGTGGGAGTCGGTCCATGTGTTTGGAGATAAAAAATCCTATAGAACACTTATCACATTTTATAGGTGTTCTCTTGACGACCTCATTTTTATTTGGAATGGGGAATGAGCACTCACTTATTTATTTCACTGAATATCTCAATAATATGATTTTATTTAAATTCAGCACCCACAAATTATAATTTTTATAATCACATTCACTTTAGATTTATATTACTTTCTATTGATATGCACAAAGAATATTAGTACCTACCACGGTTTATCGCAAACAAATTCTGAAACAAACTTTTGCAGCTGACATCTTCACCCCAAGATCCCTTGATTAAGGTATAATACCAAAGGGCCAACTCATTCAGATTGAGCAGAATTTGATACAATGAAGAGATGATTTTTCTAAACAGTCAAACGACCTGATGTAAACATTTTGAAGACCAGAGGTTAACCTAAGAAGGGACCCTCAACAAAAAGCATTTGTCGGAAGTTTTATAACATGGATAGATCTTCTTATTGACAGAATTTTTGAACAACCAAGACGCACCCTCCTCCTCCTCCCGCTTTTTTTTATTCAACATAATAATCAGAGCTATCAAATAGAGAAATAGTTTAAGAAACTTGGGGAGTGTAGCAGCAGACCCGTTTTCATTCCATCTACGAAAGGACCAGAATAGTCTTTAAGAGCAAAGACAATTGCTAATCATGTTCTCCAGTAGTTTATTTTCTCTACTAAGGCTCCTTTACTAACGAATTTCCTAAGGTATTTTTGTGTTGGTTCCAAGTGAAAATATGCAAACACATGGGAAGCCAAGCAGAGTTTTTTGTATAAAAAGAACGGGCGAAATATACCACATAAATTCATTCATTAAGTGTGTAACAAAAACCACATCATTTGTGTTAGCTGTTTAATTGCGGTTTGTGAAAGCAGTATATATGAAGGACCTTTAGAAAATTTAAAAGTCCGCATACCTTGAACATCTAACGGTTGATTATCTAAAAAGATATTAAATCACCATGTGTCGACAGGGTGGCAACCTTATGTATAGTTTATATATTTAATATATAAGTATATTACTATACAAACTACACCACACACATTGCGTTAGCGCTACCCGTGTTTGTTGTTTAATCAAATCCCCAATGTGTCCCCAACATTTTAGGCATTGCAGTATGGGCGATGTAAAAAAACATGTCATTTTCTGGGTATAGAACATATACCTTGTCCGATTAAGGAGGTACAGATTGGGGGCCTAGGCAGAGAGCAGCGAATTTTAAAATTGGCGAATTTGATTAAAAAGTAAACTTTTTTGGAGGTTTTAATCTCCATATGCAAAATTGCGAATTCGCTATGTTTAACATGGAGCGTGTTGTGCGAGTTTAAATTGGCGAGGCATGCGCGCTTCAGAAATGGTTTTAAAACCATTCGCTCCTTTTTTTTTTTTCCCTTTGCAAGGCCCGCGAGCGGCAGTTTTTTTTTTTTTTTGGCGAGGCAAACACGGATACAATGCGGCCATTTTATTTTATTGGCCGAACAGCCGCCTTAGATGCCGTCGCGGCCTCTCTGCAATACGGATATTTTTAAAACTGCGAGATTGCGGTGCGGTTCTTCGCCAGCCGCTAGGCGAGTTTTACAATAGAAAACTAAAAAATTGGCGCGTTTTTCGGAACTCCGCGGCCATTTTCTGCTGCTTTCCTGCGCGATTTTCGCCAAACAATTGGCGATTTCGAATAGCGCTGCTCTCTATGCATAGGCCCCTAAGTATCTTAAATAGAAAGAACTATATGGATTTTTACCTTAAACCCTTTTCCCCCTTATGGTCTGTTATTCAGACTGGATATAGGGCCCTCTTCTTTTTGATACTTCTTGTGGTCTTTTCCCATAAAGTTCTCTAAATTACTATGATAGTGCAAAATATCCCACGACTGTCTGATAATAGTACATTGGTAGTGGACTGTTTCCCTTATTTGGATGTCTAATGATTATTAGTTTAGCTAACTTTCTAAAATATATCATCTTATTTTCCGTCTACATTCATCCTGTTCTATTGGGTTTTGGAACAACTTTATGTAATGTTACAATTATAGGTTCTGTCTTAATAAATTATACTTCAAACCTTATTTTATTTAATATCTATACATTTTATGTTCCATCAATACCCTTACAAATATTACACATTCTGATTACATTTTATGGATATTCTTAATAGCTAATATCTGAGGTTTTTATTTGATTATTAGATAATGTTTTAAAACATTGGTTTAAGGTTTAAGGTCATTTTTTGTTTTTCTTTTTTTTTTCTTATTCATAGAGGTAATCATTGGGAGTGCTATTTGTTTAGCAATTTTAATAAATTTGTTGTATTGATTTAAATCTTGGCCCACCTGAGGGGTCATGTTGCTTAGCAGCACCATGCATTGGTTTGACGCGTTGTCACGTGCCCGATCGACGTGGTGACTTCACGCGCCGTTCCCTCTTATATCCGGACTTAAAAGGGGGTTGGGTGCTTTGTGTTTAGCACCACATGCCGTGCTTCTCTAGTCCTCATGCGCAGTGACGTCGCACTCGCGGGTTATTGGTTATGCCGTTTAAGGCTGCGGTCACCGGCGTGCTGATGTCACGGGTCCCGGGTCCATCTATCCCCGCCGTGAACGCACCCGGAAGTCATCTGCAAAATTGGTCCCGTGGCCGGCGCCGGGGTAAAAGTTTGAAAATTGCACTCTTATCCTGTTTGTGTATTCACCTTGATAAAAGGACTATCTAGGACAAACACGTTAGTGTGTTTTGTAATTATATTCTTGTCCATTAAATATCTTTTTTTTTATGGGGACGACTCCTGTGGTTTTAAATATTGCTGATCATCAGCTTTGGATATAGTGCTTCATTTTGTTTTTTTCTCCCCATTCTCACTTGAGGCCCGCAAACAGCAACGGTTTTTCTTCTTATTTTCCTAAAGGTTTCCCTGAAACGGCCTGTTGCTGCCCTTTGAGGATGACTGTAACGGTTGCTGACTTTACGTCTTAATTTTGCATACCTCCCCACTGTATTTTGTATGTTTTGTGACTTGCCGTTCTTTATAAAGGAGATGTTGCGTTTTTGTAATATTTATGATAAAGAATTTTTTTTTATAACATGTGACTGTAAAAACCATCTGACTGACTGTAAATGTTTTTAACTTTCTGTCATAATGTTTTCATTCACTAGCAGTAAACCATATACCTGTTTGATTTTTTTGAATTGCTGACTGTGCCACTTAAAATGTTTTTTTCCCCAACAAATTGTAAACATTATTGCAATAAATGTTTGTACTTACTACAACCAAACAAGAACAATGCTGATTTTTGTTTTAACATTGTGCCATTGGCTTTTCTTTGCTACTGTAACAAAATAACAGTGTATTCTTCTTCTAGAATGTACACTACTGGCCAGGCATAACCCCTGTACTGTATCTTAGGCATTCTCAGTACAAGAGTATTAAAAAAAATAGATGACACATAAACTGTCCTAGTATTTACTACTTGGCACTGTATCGAAGACACATACTGTATTACATACTCTGTAATACATGGAGATAGATGCCAGATGTTTTAAATTATTTCGGTTTCATTACAAATTACTAACAACAGTAATACTGTTTAAAACGTATTATATAAAATTTACGGCCCGGAAAACGCAGCATATCTGTTACGCGGACAATATTCTACCTAACAATACAATGGCCACTAAACTGTAGAATCCGGTACGTGGTTTTTTTCACACTCCAATTCAGCAATGTGCAGCCCTTGTTAACACAAGACATAAGCGATATTATCCATCGAAATCCCGCCATTAGACGTTTTCTTTCCTGATAAACAAAAGAAAAGATTTACTGTAATGGTCAGTCCCCTAACGAAAATTCCCCAGCCAGAGGTTTTCCCAACCAATAATTTCTCGGGGGCGTCTCCTGTTTCCATCGCATGCGCCTACCGTCGATGTGATGACAACGCAATATGCTTTCAAGAAGGAGGTTCCAATGGCGCATGGGGCGCCTCTCTTTAGCGTTCCATCACACAATTGTTTCAAGTATCTGCATACAGTACTGTAGAAAGCCGCCGCTCAGCCAATGATATTGCTTACAATAGGATCGCTTCCTTTTGAATCGCACCGATTTGATCTGTAATCGTCAAATAAAAAAAAAACACAGAAAATAATCGTAATACGCAAACATACTTCCATAGACTTTCGGCGCATTCAGGGCTGTCGCCTGGCGTTGGGCCACTGCCATCCAGTGTTCTTGATCATCCAACCCCGTCGTAGTTGGCATCGGGACTATACTACAAATACTACACCTGTAGTCAGCTGATGAAAAGGCTGGCAATTGGCCTCGTTACAATACAATGCAAGCTTGCGCGAAACTGCACCCGCGAATTCTGGCTCAGGCTTGGCTGGACAGACAGCAAAGGGGTTGTCACTTTGGGTGGGACGTTATTGGGAAAGCCGGGGTGCTGTTGCTGGGTGTCAATATTGCTTGGCAAAGCGGACTTTCGTTTCTTAGTTGGTTTTATTAAAACCGACATTCGCCTTTCTTTTGCCCGTCTGCATGATCATAGATATAGGAAAAGCCGTGATACAACACCAAACCCCCCATAAATTGTGGCTCAATACAAAAAACAAAAAACACAACAAGGGATCGCTACATAACCTTTCCTTATTCAAAAATCTTTCAAATTCCCCCTTTGCCTTAAAATTGCAAG